>APFE030068428.1:59150-82640 GCA_000404065.3 Pinus taeda
TAAGAATAATAATAATACTACTAATTGAATTTGAGAAATTATGTGTTATTAAATACATTTTCAATTTTATCATGGTGATGAGAATAGCTAGACGTAATTTTTACTAAAATGAAGATAATAAAACAAGGCATGTTCAAAAGTATATGTATGAAAGTTTAACAATCAAATTGTCTTCTTGCCTTTTAAATAAGGAGGATGTTTTATATATCAATTTGACGTCTAACACAAACTTAAACTTAATACTAGTTTTTTTTTTTTTTTAATCATGTTTTTAATTAAAAGAATTGAATGTTTTCCAACTTCCAATACGCTCAAGAAAGAATATGTTTTCCAACTTCCAATACACTGAAGAAATAATATTACTAGAAAACATACTGATCATATCTAGAGATGTACATTTTCTGAAAAACACCCAAAAGCATACAAAACATGACTAATATAGTCATTAATATTACCTAGAAAACATATTGATCATATTTTAAGATGTACATTTTCAGAAAAGCACCCAAAAGCATAGAAAACATGACTAATATAGTCATTTAAGGGGTACGAGAAGCATTAGGGGATCCATAGAATTCATATTTCCAAACTAGGCATGGGAAGCATTATGGGATAGGGCATATTGAAACTTTCTCATTGATCCATAACATCCCTATTTCCAAACTAGCCTCTTTGTTGGCTAATTTGCCTTCTTATTGATTTTTTTGTTGGAGAACATGAAGCAACTTATAGGGTCACAATTTCGGAAAGAGAACTTTGATTTTTGAAAGATATTTTTTATTTTGCTATTTTTAAAAAGAGATATGACCACCATATGGCTAAGGATGACCCAAAAATCACTCATAATTATTAGAGCATTTAGATTACTAACATGAGCTAGAAACGAGTGCCTTGGGAAGCACATATTCCTCTACCTAATTCTTGACACAAAAATAAAATTATTTTATAGCTTGCTTCATGGGTTTCATGAGCAAGAGATTTTATTTTTGAGTCAAGACTCCCATTGAGAGTATTTAGGAATTATTTTTCATCTAGTCATAAAATATTAGATTCATTTTCATGTAATGAATTCATGTTACACTTTGTAAAAGGTCAAACTTGTCTATGTAAAGTATCCTTCAAGACCTTGTCACTTATCCTCTTCAAGTCGACCTACAATGATGGAAGAAATTGCTAGAAGAAATCAACCTAAATACTAGTGATCATGTCGACCTAAATGACATGTGTTGAGGTGTATATATAGTCACACTCAGCCTCACTTAGAGGTAAGAAAATTAACAAGCATTCGTTGAAGAAGAAGTACGAAGAAGAGGCCATAAATAAGAAGTGTGAAGAAGTGATAAGAAGGATCCTTCTGGACACTACAAAGGAGAGTTTCTTCTAGGAAGGCGAAGAATATTTTCTTCTACACATAACAAAGGAGAAGAATCTTCTAGGGTTAGTGAAGGAGAGTTTTTTATGGGGTCAGTGAAGGAAGGATTCCTCTGGGATACTTGTTTTGGGTGACCAAGCTAGAGATCAAAACAATAGAGAAAGAAATTTTCTAGGAGAAAAAGAGAAGAAGCAGTGTAAAGGATAGAGACTGATTTTCTCTAAAAGGATCCAAGGAGAGAAGTTCGAGATCAAGAAGAAAGTCAAGAAAGGGAAGAGGTAGAGAATCAAGGTTGGTGACAAGGTTCTTGGGAGGATACTAGAGTCAAGGGTCTTTGTCATGGTGTTGCTACTCAACAATTGAAGATCTAGAAGAAGATTCAGGTTTTCCTCTCAAGAGGTGAGAGGTTTTGGTATGGCTGAAAAGCCTACATAGTGTGTAACTTGTCTTTTATTAAGCATATTGTTAATTGTCTTTATGAAAAGAACATAATAATAACATAACGAAGAAAATACCATAAGATAAGAAATAAAAGTATATCACAAGCAATTATCATGCAGAGAAATATTTTAACTATCCATGCCTTAGATTTCTCAACAATTACAAGGCTTCCAGAGCATTTGTCCAGAAAATCACAGGGCTTCCCGCAACCAAAGGAACATGAGAACTAATCAGAAAATAGAAGTAACACCCACAACACCTTGGTTATCCACGAAATGGAAAGGATAAGAAATCCACCATCAATCTAGGCATTCCTCCATTCCAATGAAAACTCATAATGAATAAATCACATGCATGTGCCACGCATGCCAAAACTAATAACGAAATAATACATGTAACTTGATAGCTACAATGAAATCTATTGTAGTTGTTGATCCCGATGTACTCTTGCAATTTCTTGATTTTCCTTTGCCTCCTCGCTCCAAATCCCAAGTATGCCACACTCCTCCAAGAGTGCCCCAAGAAAACTCTAAGTGGCCAAGAATATGAGAGAAAGATACTAGGGAGAGAGCTCCAAAACTGAACAGGCAGAGAGCTCCAAAACATGTATTGAAAATTTGAAGACAAAATATTTCTTTTATCTTAAAAAAGTGTCTTAAAATCCCCCTCTATGTAGCAGTGTTGAATGCAACAATAGAAAAGTTGTCTCTAATCATATCATCAAATATGAAAGGGACAAAAGAGGAATTGATGTCCGCGAAATCTTGTTAGAAAAAATTGTTGCATTCTTCTCAGTCGACGACCCCCACAAAACAAAGAGCCCAAGAAATCGTTGTCTTTATATAAGATAACATGAATGGTAAGTAAAATAACAATCTTGGTATATGTGTCAGACTGTAGTTTTCTACAAGCTGGCAGACTTAGGGCGCACTGTGAGAGTCAATTTTGAAGTTGTTAGATAATATTGCCTTAAATTGATATGTTTGTGTCTTAATTGTTAATTGTATTAAATAGGTTTCATCTAAAGTGGCCATTATCTTAAATATAAAGTTTTGTCTTGAAATATTTTTGTCTCAAACTCTTTTTGTCTTAAATATAAAGTTTTGTCCTAAAATAATTGTTTTAAATTGTTTTTGTCTTAAAATAATTTTGTGTTAAATTGTTTTTGTCTTAAATATAAAATTTTGTATTTAAATGTTTGTCTCAAACTAGTTTTGTCTTAAATATAAAGTTATGTCTCAAAATATTTTCGTCCTAAATTATTTTTGTATTAAATATAAAGTTGTGTCTGAAACTGCTTGTCTTAAACTATTTTTGTTTTAAATATAAAATTTTGTCTTAAACTCGTTTTTTAAGACAATATTTTTTTGTCTTAAAAAAATGTCTTAAATACACCCTTGGTGTAGTAGTGGACAAATCTACAAGTACTCTATGCAAGGAGGGGTCGTTGGATCCCAACGTTGTTAGAGGCAAGATCGTGTTGTGTGAGCGCGGGGATAATCCCAGGGTGGCCAAGGGGGCTATGGTCCAGTAAGCCGAAGGTGTGGGAATGATACTTGCTAACACCCCATCTAATGGCCAAGGGCTCATTGCTGACACCCATCTGCTCCCCACCACTATAGTGGGTAACACTGGTGCAGATTCCATCTGTAGATACATGCAGTCAACCAAAAACGCAATGACCACCATAATTTTTTGTGGCACCCAATTGGGTGTCAAGCCAGATCTTGTTGTAGCTCCCTTTTCCAGTAGAGGGCCCAACATAGTAACAACTGAACTTCTCAAACCCGATGTTATAGCCCCCATTATGAACATTCTAGCCTCTTGGACCGATGTAATCAATCCTACCGGCCTCCCATTTGATAGTAGGCGAATAGAGTTCAACATAATATCTGGGACCTCCATGTCATGCCCCCACGTTAACAGGATCGTTGAATTGCTCAAATAAGTTAGCCTTAGTTTGATACAATCGAGATTGGGGGTACTCCATTCAGATTGCTTCCACATGAATGCGATCACTCAACCCTAGCTAGCACTTTGTTACTCCCTCACTCTAGATATGCATCAAGGCTATTAGCTCTCTTGGATTTTTACTGAATATAGGATTTCATCTATGGGACATAACTATACCCTTTGTACTTTGTTTTATATAAAAACAAAGCTTCGAATATTATTCTTTTTAGCGAATAGTAATAGAGACAAGCTTTATTTTTTTGTAGTAATAAAGCTGAGTGTTGTGACCACTATGGTTTCTCCTATGTATTGATCCTCATATAGTTTTTGGATTTTTTAATGAAAATATAATTTCTAATGTTCAAGCTCCATGTTTTGTGTTAAATCATGTTTTGAGTTAAATGTCACTCATGGAAACACTACTAATTAGAAAGGGCCCAGAAACCTAGTGCATTTCCTCATTATACTAGTGTGCCTTCAATGTAAATTTCAGTGTGTTGTCATAGTTTGTAAGTAGAATATGTTTCATTGCTAGAGTTATTTCCTTTTCATGTACATATACATTGTTTTGATGTCTAGCATGTGTGTTTAATCTTTGATAATATCTCCATGTTATAACAAATGTGTGGATTAGCTAAGTAATTGTTGTGCTAAGATTTTAAAATGTAGATATGAGTTATATTCATTGTATTTCATATAGATAGTACATATATTTTTTTCATTGCAAGTATGCTCAAGATACTAATTAATAATCTATTTTGTAAGATATTGAATGAATAGATTCACTATGTAGTCTCATGAGCCTCAGTATTGCAACAAGAATGTTGCCACTCCCAAGGCTATCAACCTTAATTATTAACCTAGGGTTTTTACAAAATTGAGAGTTATTGGAACTATATGTGAAACATACAATGTGTATTTCCTTTTCTATCATGATGTAATGAAATCAAATCCTAAACTAGTTGCAGAAAATGAAATGCTCGAAATGGTAACCTTAACCTATTGCAAGAAATAAAATACAAGGAAAGAAACCTATCCTAATAGCATAAAATAAATAGCATGAACTAAATATTAACCATTAAATTTGAAATAGTTTAGATCCATTAATAGAGTTCATTGGATGTGGAAGTAAAAAAAAATCATCATTGTATTATGAAATTCATAATTTGTCCATTAACCCAAATCGTTGAAATGTTTTGCATGGGTAAAGAAGCACATCCTAAGTGGTATTTAATCTTTCCTAATCAATGATTTAGAGCCTAGGGTATTGACTCAACCTTAAGGGATAATGATCAAGCTTCCTGAGTGAATATGGGCAAGTATCTACATGTTGGAAGGTTGCTATAGAAGATCCTATAGTTACTACAGGAAATTGTAGATTTGCTATAGGGAGTTATAATTCACTGAATGACCAAGAAAATCAAATCCAAATTGGATGGAAAACAAATTCCATTTAATAGTATGTATTATCTCTCCTTTCCAAGTGGAATCACTCAAAAATACCTTTGTTAACCCATGCTAAAAAATAACAACAAATTATTAGTCCAAAATCTAGAAATTCGAGAATGAGTGAGTTAGTAAATCTATCAAATGCCTAACCTAATAAAGTGAAAATTCAATGGGGTAATTTTTTTTATTAACAATTTTTTTTTGATCTAATTTATGTGGAATCAAATCGATTGAAGCTCGTTACCATGGTCTAAAAAATAGCATAAATTTACTGTTATTTGCCACAGGGGACTTTCAGAAATCTAGACATGGGAATAAGCAAACTAATCCAAGTAGCTCAATGATTAATATGACCTTCCAAATTTGTTCCAATGATGATCCAAAGTTGTTCCAATGATTAAATGATGCTTTTGATCCTAAAAAATAACTTGCTTCAACCATTTTACCCAATCCTGTAACAAGAAATCATTAATACTAAGTGTAGAAATAGAAAAAACAAGAACAAGAGATTCATGCAAATAATAAGTGAAAGGAAGAAAAGTAAATGATACAAAAGGGCTTTGAGGCTCCTAAGATGACCAAGCCCAAGGAAAATCAGATTCCTATGAAGGAGACCAAGGTTTAGAAGTTGAACATGGCACCAATCTTCGTTATTTCCATCAATACAATTACATCCCAGATAAAAATGAAAGTGGAGCTATAAAAATACAAGTTTTCTCCACAAGAAGACTAAGAAAAATCAACCCTTAGAGGAAAATTTAAATTTGTACTTATACAAATTATTAGGGAGCATTCCCCATGAAAGGAGGAAGATTCCCGCACCAAAATCCCTTAGTTAGTAGATTTGGTTCCCAATACAAGGAATTTGCATTAAATGGCAGGGAACAAATTCATAGATTTTCTCAATCATTGGAGCTCTAGAATCTGTCCAATTATTTCAGAATATATTCTTGATTTATTATTTAATATTGATCCTCCTGTAATAGGGATAAATTCCCTAAATTATATCCTCCTCCAAATCTTCATAAGTTGCCTGATATTCTCACAATATTCCAAAAAAATTAAATAATATTAGGCGACAGGCGTTTCACTGGGGGAGTAATACCATACCACATGGGTTCATATTGGGGGATGTATAAAGAGGAAAAAATAGCATAATATATTGGGGGATATATAGGGGGTAAAGGGTTTTTATATTGGCAAGTATAAAAAAGGGAGCCCAAAGTTAATGAAAACATATAAAGAGGTATAAAAAATGTTAATGAAAAAATGGATACCTACAATATCTAGTGGAAGTAGGCATTTTTTTAATTGGGAAGGTGTATTGGGTTTGTATTGTTGGGGGGTTAAATAATGTGATTTTTAGGGGTATTTTCCAATATGTAGTCAAATTAAGGGTATTGTTTAATATGCCACAAATGCATGTAATAGGTAAGAGTTTCATCAAGTGAAGCCGCTGTGTATTAGACACAAATATGAAATCATACATAAACCTTCCTAATGAACATATTAAAGTTAAAAATACATTATATAATGAAAAAAGAGAGGTTTCATGTGCTAAAGAATGGTCAGGTGGGGCTTAATTCATGTCTAATTTAGAGGCCCATCATACCCCCTTACTGAAAGTGTTGCTCATCCTCTGAGAAACATAGTGACCTCATTATGCCTCATTCATGACCCTCGTGGCCTCTCTCTTGTGAATTACTTAGTCCTTTCTCTTAAGAATCTTGGCTGTAAGTGTTGCAAGGACAAACACAAAAATGTAGTTGTTCTTTTCATGATTTTTTAATAGCCATTCAAGAAAAAAGAAAAAAAAAATACAAATTTCCTCCTTGCAAGTGAACTCTGTTGGCTTCTAGATCCATTTCATTCATATCCTCCCTTGAAACATTCATTCCATTTTCACTCATCTTTCCAAAATTGTTTATGCATAGAGAAATCATAGTGTTTCGTGAGACCCTTAGCTAACCTTCTTTCCCTTATTCAAGATGGGTTCTTGAATATTTTTCAGTTTGGCACAGTCTTCCACATCCTTTTCCAACATCTTTCTACCTTTTGCACCATTTTGACACCATTGAAACCTTCAAAACACATTTAGATGAGAACTAGGACATTCTATAGTAATTTTGGTACTAACTACATGAAACCCTGTAGCAATTCTTGTAGTAACTATGAGAAACCCTATTACATTATTTTAAACATGTTTTTAGCATAAATAATAGCTTTACCCTAGGGTAATCCCTCAACTTGAATTCCATGCCTTTCTCCCCTTTCCATAACATCTTTTAGGCCTTGGACAAAATCTAGAAAGAGATTAGAGCTCTTGGAAAGCCTCTTTTCATCAATGCAGTTTGAGTTCTATTTTGACGATGAATGCCTTCTTGACTTTTGTTGCCTTCTTCTTAAATTTTGTGGCCTAGATAATTTCCTAATGGCCTTGGAGTTCTTTGTTTTGAATAGGTCTCTCTTAGGCATTACCAGTTTTGGTTTTAGCACAATTTGTTCCTTTCCTCCTTCTTGTAGCAACATTATGTCTTCCTGTAGCAGTCATTCCTTCTCTTTCAGGGTCTTCTAACTGTATGGGAGTGATGAGAAATGATGTATAGGGTTTGGAGGATAATGCTAGGGCTTAGAGCAAGTAGTGTAGGTTTGTGAAAATGGAGAGGATGTTCTCTGTGTGTTTTTTCAAAAAAAAAATCAGGGTGAGAAAGAGTGTAGGGTTTGTTCTTGAAAAATATTATTTTTTTCTTATGAAATGGGATGGATGAATGATGGATAGATAGAGGATATGAAGTGGATGGAGGGCTTGGAGTGTTGTGGTGACTTGAATTTTTCACAAATTTACTCTTTTAACTGTTGCCCCCATACTCGAAATCATCACCCTTCCTAATTTGGCTACAATTAACTAGTTGAGGGTGGATAAGTTTGTTGAACCATCCTTAGCTTTATAAAACCTCACCTCTCATGCATTGACAACAAACTTATAACTATAATATTCTCAAGAGAAGAGGTCAAGAATATTGCATACATGTACCTACCTGATGGTTGTTGGAGAGGCATGCATGTTTTCGCTGAGTTGATGATCGATCCATGCTTCCCTGGATGTAATAATTTTCTTTGCTTGCTTCTGTACAGGTCTTGATAGCTTGTGGATTCTTTGACTGATAATGTTTTTGTGTGCAATTTTCTTTCCAAAGTTCAATACTTTGCTAATGGAGTGGATGGACTGCTTCCTAAGGATGGTGTGCCCCCTTTTCAATCTTCAGAAATGGATTCAGGTTGCTGAAGGTGGCTAGATATTCTACTATGTGAGTGGAAAAGGAATTGATGTTGATCTTTGTTGTAACTCTGCAGGCTGCTTACAGGAGGAATCCTCTTCCTGTAGCAGTCATTTAATTCCTCTTAGATACCTCATTGATGTAGGTGGGATTGATGGAAATTCATAGGAAGTATAGGGACAGAATTAAAATCATCAAGAGGTGGTGTAGGTGGTGGAAAAGTTGATTAATTTTTTTATTTTTATTTATTTTTATTTTAATTTTTATTTTTTCATGGAAGGCAGAGTGGAATTTGAAAATGGATTTTGGTGAGATTGAGTGGATGAATGATGAAAGTGGTGTTGGTGGACCGAGCCTATATCAACCTTCCCTAAGGAATACATGAACTTTTGACCCTTTCCTCCAATCAGATTGCCTCCTGTAGCTTCTTCTTGGCCATCCTGTAGTACTACAAGATATTCCTGTAGTAATTCAGTACAACCTCTTGTAGCATACTTGTTTTGTCCATCTCTCTCAAACAGTAGAATGGATTGACCTAAAAAAATTTATGCAAGTTTCCATCATGCTTATGCACCTCCCCATAAAATAATCTTTGCCAATGGATGCACAAATATCGAGATTAATTAAAAAATATTGTAGGTGATGGTGGTCGATTTCTCAAAAATTGTGCACTGGAATTTGCTAAAATTGCTTGGTCATGTTACCATCATCCATATGCATCTCCCCATGGAATAAATTTACAAATGGAAGAAAGAATATCACGAAAAGTTAAAAATGGTTATAGCTGATGGAGGTCGATTTCTCAAAAATTGTGCATTGGAATTTGTTAAAATTGCTTGGGTATGTTACTATAATCCATATGAATCTCCTCCCTGAAACAACTTGGGAAATGGATGCATGGTTTCCAAGATATGACAAAAATAATTTTCTCCTCTATGTATTTATGTTTCTTGTACTAACTATAGGATTTTATGTAGTATTTGAGGATAGCAAGGAAATTGAGTGGTAAAATTTTGGTAATGATGAGTGGATGGTGGAAATATATGATGGTGATGGATTGGCATGACCTTGGTCCCGTTGGAGCATTTTATCAAAGGAGGAGAAATTCAAACTTTGACTTCTTTTTAGTATTCTTGTAATCAACGTATCTTTTGGTGGCTAACTTCTTTTTGTTTCTTGCAGAGGTTAGAGAGAACCTGCAGTCATGAGAGAGATACATGGAGCAAAGATTTTTTATTATCTTTTTCCTTTTTTTTCTTCTAGGACTATTAGACACCTCAATGAGATTTTCAATTAGTAGGTCTACCTAGGAGCCTCAAAGGAGGTTTTCACCTAGGATCTTTTATTTTTTTCTTTTTTTTTCTTTTTTCCCAATCCATTGACTGCCTCATGGAGGTTTTCAATCAATGATTCCATCTCTGGTGCCTCAAAGGAGGTTTTCACTTAAGATTTTTATTTTTTCTCTTTATTTTAATTTTTTATTTATTTTCCTATCCTGCTCTACTTGAAAAAACAAAATCATTTTCAAGTGTAGGAATACTTCCAATGGAGCCACTTGTATAATTGGATGACCGATAAATCATGTGTAGGCTTGAAACATATTATTTGACATGTACCTGAATGTAAGAGGCAAAATGCTTTGACTTAGATGATATTAAACAGAGTTAAAGAAGGGAGTATTGCTACAACTTAGTGACTGTCTGAAACCATATTTCAATATAGTTGTGATGCCTCTGGTCCACTTGCTAATTTGGATCATCTTAGATGTCTTCTTCTTCCATGAAATTCAGATCTTCTTCTTTTTGTTGATTATTATCTTGAATGCATAGAGGATTTGATGGTAAACATGAGGAAACTTTCCCAATCTCTGATTCTAATGTCTTCTCTTCATCAAGTGCAGCCCACGATTATTTAGTCTTCTCATTTGAGTCTTCTTTTTCTGTATGTTGTTCTTCAATGATATCAATAGAATCTTTTTTTTGTGATACTCTTCCTCAGCTAAGATGAATACCATTTATATGAAGAGGAGATATTTGGAGGTGTTGTAACTCAGCATTGTAGGTGCGCTGAGCTACTTCATTGTGTGGGTTTGCAAATGGTGGTGCAGGTAGTTGAGTGGGAGTGGATATTTGAGTTGGAGGTGGTTGGGGTTGTGGTTGTGGTAGAGGTGAATGCTAGGGATAACATGGATTTGGGTATGGAGGATATTGAGGAAAATATTGAGGATATTGTGGATGGCTCCCATAAGTTCCTTGCCAACTTTGTTGCTAAGATTGGTTTTGGGGTTGAGATGGCCAAGGTTTCCAAGGAAAGGGTGTGTTCCAAATACTTTGAGATGGATGTTCATAAGCTTGAAATTGTGAATTAGGCTCTTGCACCATATTAGGTTTAATATGCTACCATGGTTGTCTTGGATCTACATAACATAGTTGCATTGGCAATCGACTTGCTCCATTGTCCTCTTAGTAAACCTCCTTCAACCTTGGTAATGAGGGGAAATATTTAATAGCATGTGATTATGCATGGAGAACACAAATATCAACATCTTCTATTTCCTCATCTTGGATTCTTAACATTTCTACTTGTTTGGTAAGATTGCTAAGATTTTTTTTTAAAGTCATCAAACAAATTTCCCAGTTTAGCTTGACTTATCGATATTGACGCTGATTTACTTACTCTTACCCTTCCTCTTGATATTTGTTTGCATGTTTCACAGGTTTCTTCAAATGATAATTGGTATACAACTCCTCTACTCACGAGATCAAGGAGATTAATCCACTCATCCCTAATTTTTATAAGTAATAGGGTTTTTAGTGTGTTGGATCCTAATGATGTATTTTTTCCCTCTTAACGTTATACATCAACCTCTATATTAGATCCTCAAGGCTCTCATCTTCTTTTTTATTCCTTCTAAAAATTTCTTCTTTAAGATCATGATCTTTGTATTTTTTCCATATCATTCCATGGTCTTATTGAATTAGCCTCTAAACTCATGAACCATTTAAGAGCTCTATCCTTCAAGGTTGCGGAAAAAATATAAACTTTTGAGTGTTTAGTAAGTAACCATAAGATCTAAAAATGATTTCAAATTCAAAGAGAAAGATTTTCGTATCCTCTAACCTCATACCATGGAATTTTGGAAGGAAGATGGAGGAATGTTCTTCATATGCACACAGACATCAGTGTCTTGAATGGAAAATCCAAGAGGATCTTCCTCATTGTCACCATATACATCCATTTATCCTACCATCTTTGTCACCTCTTCTTCTTCTACCTGCAAAAATGAATGGTGATGTGGATCTTACTGCACCACGTGATTAAATTGCGGGGGGGGGTGTTGTTGGAGAAGTACTCTTTTTTATTTATAAGAACGCTAATGCAATGAAATTTTCTATTTTGGAAATGGAAAATGCCTAATGCAATTTTTTTTGTTTTTCCAAAAAGTAAAAGAAATGAATCACCTAGGGAAGAAAACAATGCATACTTTGACACCTCCCTGGAAACGATGCCAAAAAGTGATGAGCCTCTGTATTGCAACAAGAATGTGACAACTCCGAAGGCTGAAAACCTTAATTATCAACCCCGGGTTCGTACAAACTTAAGATGTTGTGGCGTAATATGTGCAACATACAATTTTCCTTCCTTTGCTGTCATGATGTTAGGTCCCTATAATACTAGTGATTCCCCCATTACTATTGTCATTGTATCCCTTATTGTTATTGTTGTGCCCCTATTGTCCCCATATTGTTATTATTGTGCCCCATATAAGCCCACTGTTGTTATTTTTGTGCCCTTATATTATTATTGTTAGGTCCGCTTTTTTTATATTGTGACCCCATAGACTCCTATATATAGAAAGGAGGTTTTGTCATTTGTATCATCCAAGAATTGTTCATTTGTGTAATGTAAAGGAGGTTTCTGCCTTGAAGAGGCTGATTTCTAAGTCATTGATCTATCTTTTCTATCTTTTTGTGAGCTGGTTTCATAACATTTGGTATGAGAGCTTGGATTCTAGGGTTTCACTGCTCCAAATAGGTCATCATGGAATTTTCACTATTTGTTTTCTGAGACGTTTAAGAAGCCAAAAAAAAAACCCCATTTGATCCAAAATATATCTAAACCTTGAGTCTAAATTTCCTGTCTTGGATCGTTATATTTTCGGATATATTATCCAAAGAAAGTAGGGTGTTTACAAGATCCTAAATTATATCTCAAATAAGTGACATGGGGAAAATTGTCATAAAGTTATTTCTGAGCATCAAATTGGACTTTCGTAAGAAGTTACAGAAAGAGGACGGACTATAGTCTTCTGTGTATCACTTTCAGATCCTAAGGTCAAATAAGTGACATGTGGCACTTCGTACAAGCTTGCTCTACTGAACCAATCTATAATGAGGTCAACGTGAAATATTTGGCACAACTCTTCATTCGAGAATCCAATCTTGATCAGACTTACGGGGTTAGAAAGAGTATTTAAAGAGTTACCGCAGGAAGAAATTTCAAACCTTGGAGATCTAAAATTAAAGAGATATAACAGATTCAATCTCAAGCTCCTACAAAGTGAAAAAAAGTGTGTAGTTTTTTTTTAAATTTTTGCATAAGTTTGGTTTGAAAAATTAGTTTGAAGGAATTCAAAGGGCATAGTGAAGCATTAATATCAGTGATTGATGCCCTGAAGAAAGAAAATGGAAACACCTAGTAAGCAACCTGAAAGCTCTAACATGACTCATGAAGAAGAGGAAGAAATGCAACATGATATATCAAAATTACGAGACGAAGTGCAACGAATTTCACTCACACAAAAAGTAACAAAGGCTAAGATGGCTAGTTTATAGAAAGAAGTAGAAGTTAAGATGTATGGTGTGGAAGCTAAGATCAATGATTTAAAGAAAAACGTAGAATCTAAAATGTATGGCATGGAAGCTAAGATGGATGGTTTAAATAAAAGCATAGAAGCTAAGATGAATGATGTGGAAGCTAAGATGGATGGTGTGGAATCCAAAATGGATGATTTAAATAAAGACGTGGAAGCTAGGATGGAAGATTTGAAGACAAATTTGACAAAGTTTCTATAAGAAATTCTTACTAACAGTGAAAGGGTACTAAAGGAAACTCATGATGAGAATAAAATAAATGTTAATCATGAGTTCATAGACTCTAATGTTGGATCAAAGAACCACCATGTTCCAAAGATCGATATGAGGAAGTTTGATCGCAAGGATCCTGTATCATGGATACTACAAATGGAGCAATTTTTCGATCTCCATAATGTGCAAAACACAGAAAAGGTACACATTGTAACTTTATATTTGGATTCAAATTAGTTTGTATGGTATTGATGGCATTTATTCCATAAACAAATTGTCACTTGGGCTATTTTTACGAATGAAATGATAGAACATTATGAGGATACAAAAAGCAACATGTTTTTTAGCCAATTGATAAATCTCAACAAAAGGGTTCAATGATGAAGCACATTGAGGACTTCCAAAAATTGAATATAAGGGTAAAATATATTCCAGAGGAGCATAGGATTGATGTTTTCATAGGGACTTTAAAAAATAACATCCAACATGATGTTCACCTTTGGGAACCTGATTCACTAGAGAAGACATTCAAGTTGGCAAGAAAAATGGAAAGCAAAATTATGGCAACAAGGAAGCCTACCACTAACAATCATAAAGATGGAAGTGTTACTCCCCCTATCCATCCACAACCTACCAAGTTGACACAACAACAATTGGAAGAAAAAAGAGAGAAAGAGCTTTGTTACAGTTGTGATAGAAAATATACTAAAGGTCATAAGTGTGTTGAGAATAAATTATTTTACATAGATTGTGAAGAGGAGGAAGAAAAGGAACAAGAAACGTCAAAATAAGAGGATATACACCAAGAACAAACACTAGAGAAAGAAGAAATGAATTCGACCATATCTTGTAATGCATTTGGTAGAATTACAACTCCTCAAACTATCAAGATAGAAGGGAATATCAAGAAGAAAAAGGTAATAGTGTTGATTGATTCAGGAAGTACCCATAATTTTATTCATTGCAAGAGAGCTAATGAATTGAATTGATTCCTATATCTAGCACCAGAGTGTCAAGTGATGGTTGCAAGTGGAGGAACCATAAATTTCTCAGGAAAGTACCATAATATCAAGCTATCCATGGAGAGAATATGTATTGAAGAGCCTAATGCTTTCCATTCCAATGGGTGGTTTTGATGTTGTACTAGGAGTCCAATGGCTACAATCCTTGGGTACAATAGCTTTTAATTTCCAAGAACCTTTCATGAAATTTTCTTCAGAATGAAAATAAGTTGAATTAAGGGGTATTGCAGCGAAACTAGGAAAGATAATTAGCTCTAACAAAATGAAAAAAGATTATAAAGAAATAACAACGAGGCATAATTACACAATTATGCTGACTAGAGTTTCCCACATCGAAATCATCTATTTTTCCCAATCTCCAAAAAGTCTTGGACAATCATTCCAAGGTATTTGAGACTTCCAAAGGCCTCCCACCTATTCGTGATCATGATCATGCTATTCATTTGATTCCAAGAAGTGTTACTTAAAACATTATAACTTACAGATATCCCTATGCCCAAAAGAGTGAAATTAAATGTATGGTTGCAGAAATGCTAGAGGTTGGTATAATTCAACCTAGTCAAATTTCTTTCTTTTCTCCAGTAGTATCGGTTCACAAGAATGATGGATCATGGTGCATGTGTCCAGATTATAGGGAGCTCAAAAAGCTCACTATTAAATATAATTTCCCCATTCCTATCATTGATGAATTATTGGATGAATTGCATGGATCAATTTACTTCACCAAGTTGGATATTCATTCAGGATATCATCAAATCAGAATGAAGACTGAAGACATTCAGAAAACAACATTTAGAACTCATGAGGGTCATTATGATTTTTTGGTCATGCCTTTTGGCCTTACTAATGCACCTTCTACATTTCAAAGTTTGATGAATTCCATTCAAACCCTTGCTTAGAAAATTTGTATTAGTATTTTTGATGATATACTAATCTACAACAAGTCTTGGAAGGATCATGTTCAACATGTTGATAGGGTGCTCAAACAATTGGAGGAGAAACAATTATATGCAAAAAGATCCAAATGTTTCTTTGGAGTAAAAGAGGTGGAATATATGGGTCATATTGTATCTCATGAAGGTGTTAAGGTAGACCCTAGAAAAATTAAAACCATTACGAAATGGAAAATCCCCATATCCATAAATCGTCCACGAGGATTTCTCAGGTTGACAGGGTATTATTGCAAATTTGTTAAGAATTATGGGAGAATAGCAGCACCTCTAACAACATTATTGAAGAAAGATGCATTTTCATGGACTTTAGAAGAAATGAAGGCCATTGAGCATCTTAGAGAGGCAATGTGGCAAGCATCGATCTTCGCTACACCAGACTTCACAAGAACCTTTATTATGGAATGCGATGCCTCAGGAAATGGAGTTAGTGTTGTTTTAATGCAAGAAGAAAGACCCATTGCTTTTGAAAGTCATCCAATCAAAGGAGAGTATTTACAAAAAGCTATTTATGAGAAGGAAATGTTGGGAATACTACATGCACTTAAGAAATGGTGACCCTACCTAATGGGAAGACACTTCAAGGTAAAAACAGATCATGATAGTCTTACAAACTTTTTAGAACAAAGATTATCTTCATCAAGGAGCAACAAAAATGGGTCACAAAGATGTTGGGCTATGACTTTGAAACAATCTACACAAAAATGAAGCAAAATTTTGTGGCAGATGCATTCTCAAGAAAGGATAAGGATATGGAATCATTTCTTTACACCATTTCTATTATCCAACCATATTGGATAAACGAAGTGATAAATGGAAGAATGACGAAGATGTGTGGGCACTCATTCAAAAGATACAACAAGATCCCAATACATTTGATACATTTAGATGGAAAAATGATTCATTATGGTATAAAGCTCAGTTATACCTATGTAAGAATTCCCAACTCAAGAAAAAGATTCTTAGGGAATTTCACACCTCTCCCTTAGGAGGGCACTCCGGATTTCTAAAAACTTACCACGAGGTTAAGAAGGAATTTGTTTGGGATGGCCTTAAATCAGATATTCAAAAGTTTGTGGCAAAATGTTTGATTTTCCAACAAAATAACGCTGAAACAATTAATACCCCAAGTCTATTACAACCTTTATCCATTCCAAGCCAATTTTGGGAGGCAATTTCAATGGATTTTATCACAGGTTTACCCAAGTCTGAAGGAAAGAGTGTTATCATGGTGGTAGTTGACAAAATTACTAAGTATGCACACTTTTATGCATTATCTCATCCATTGAACATGAGTACAGTTTCTACTGCATTTATGGAAACAATTCAAAAGATACATGGAAAACCAAAGATTATTGTAAGCGACAAAGATCCCATTTTCACTATAAATTTTTGGACAAAATTATTTTCTTGTCTTGGTACTCAGTTAGCTCATATCTCATCTTATCATTCTCAATCTAAAGGAAAAAAAAGAGAGTAAAAAAAAATGTTTGGAAGGATATCTTTGTTGCTTTGTATCTGATAAACATACACAATGTGTCAAATGGTTGCCTCTGGCTGAATGGTGGTATAACACTTCCTTCCAGGCTGCAACAAAAATGACCCCATTTATGGCACTTTATGGATATCATCCACCATCCATCACATCATATTTAAGAGAAAATTCTAAGTTTCAACAAGTGGAAGATCACATCGAGCATCAACAAGAAGTTCTCCAACTGGATAACCTCACTTTGGCGTAGAATATAATGAACCAGTAGGCAGATCAACATCACAACAAAAGAAATTTTGATGTAGGTGATTGAGTATTCCTACGGCTACAACCATATAAACAAATGTCCCCCAAGCAAGCTAAGAAGGATAATAAATTATCACCAAAGAATTATGGTTCATACAAGGTATTGAAAAAGATGGGTACTATGGCATACAAATTGGAGCTTCCTGCAACATCCCGAGTGCACCTAGTTTTCCATGTTTCATGCTTAAATAAGGTTATAGGTGAAAAGCTCCCAATTCAAACAATATTTCCAGAACTTGATGAGGAAGGAAAAATCATATTGGAACCTGAAGCAGTCAAAGAAAGAAGAAATCGACAACTACGAAATCGATTAATTTCAGAGTATCTCATCAAGTGGACGATATTACTTGTAGAATATTCCACATGGAAGGATGAGAATTTTATACCTAAGAATCTAGAACTACTCAAGCATTGAGGAAAACACTTTTTAGAAGGAGAGGGGCATGTTAGGTCCCTATAATACTAGTGATTCCCCCATTACTATTTTCATTGTATCCCTTATTGTTATTTTTGTGCCCCTATTGTCCCCATATCGTTATTATTGTGCCCCATGGAAGCGCACTATTGTTATTTTTGTGTCCTTGTATTATTATTGTTAGGTTGGCTTTGGTTATATTATGACCCCTTAGGCTCCTATATATAGAAGGGAGGTTTTGTCATTTGTATCATCCATGAATTGTTCATTTGTGTAATGTAAAGAAGGTTTTTCCCTCGAAGATGCTGATTTCTAAGTCATTGATCTATTTTTTCTACATTTTTATGATTTGGTTTCATAACACATGATGTAATGGATTTCATGTAATAAAATCAAATCCTAACTAATTATAGAAAATGAAATGCTCGAAATGGAAACCTTAGCCTATTGCAAGAAAGAAAATACAAGGAAAGAAACTTATTCTAATTTCATAAATTAAATATTATGAACTAAATTTCAACCATTACATTTCAAAGAGTTTAGATCGATTAACAAAGCTCATTGGATGTGGAAATCAAGAAAATCAACATTCTATTATCCAATTCATAAATTTGTCTATTAACCCAAATTGTTGAAATGTTTTGCATGGGTAAAGAGGCAAGTCCTAAGTGGTATTTAGTCTTCCCTAATCATTTATTTAGAGCCTATAGGATTTTATTCAACCCTAAGGGATAATAAACAATCTTCTTGAGAGAATTTGGGCAAGTATCTACATGTTGGAAAGCTACTATAGGAGATTTTGTAGTTACTACAGGAAACTGGAGATTTGTTATAAGGAGTTATAATTCACTGAATGACCAAGAAAATCAAATCCAGATTAGATATGAAATTTATTTTTATTTAATAGGTTTTCTTAGATCTCCATTCCAATTGTAATCACTCAAAAATACCTTTGTTAACCCATGCTAAAAAATAACAGAAAATTACTAGTCTAAAATCTAGAAATTCAAGAACTAGTGGGCTAGTAAATCTATGAAATGTGTAACCTAATCAAGTGAAAATAAAATAGGGTATTTTTTGCTATTAAACAGAATTTTTTTTTATCTAATCCAAATGGAATTAAATTTATTGAAACTTTTTAGCATGCTCTAAAAAATAGCATAAATTTACTGTTATTTACCACAAGGGAGTTCTAGAAATCTAGATTTGGGAATAAGCAAACTAATCCAAGCAGCTCATTGATTAATATGGCCTTCAAAAGTTGATGCAATGATGAAATTGTTCTTTTGATCTTACAAAATAACCGACGTTAACCATTTAATCCAATCCTACAACAAGAAACCATTAATACTAAATGTAGAAATATAAAAAACAAGAACAAGAGATCCATGTGGATAAGAAGTGAAAGGAAGAAAAGTAAATGATACAAAAGGGATCTGAGGCTCCTGGGATGGCCAAGACGAAGGAAAATTAGAGTCCTATGAAGTAGACCAAGGTTTAGAAGCTAAACATCATACCAATATTCATTATTTCTATCAATACAATTACATCCCTGCAAGAAATGAAAGTGAAGTTGCAAAAATATGAGTTCCCTACAAAAGAAGACTAAGAACAATAAAACCTTAGAGTAAAATTAGACTTGGTACTTATAAAAAATGATTAGGAATATTTCCCCATCAAAGTATGGGGCTTTCCCCACCAAAATCCCTTAATTAGTGGATCGGGTTCCCAATACTAGGAATCTGCAATAAATGGCAGGGAACACATTCCTAGATTTTCTCAATCATTGGAGCTTGAGAAGCTATGCAATTATTTCATAATATCCTCTTGATTTATTATTTAATATTTATCCCCCTATAGTAAGAAACAAGTCCCTAAATTATCTCCTCCTCCAAATCTTCATAATCTACCCAATATTCTCACAATATTCCCCAAAGATAAATAATATTAGGCACAAATATGCAATTATCCATAAACCTTCCTAATACACATATTAAAGTTAAAAATACATTATCTAATTCAAAGTGAAATGTTTAATTTGTTGAAGAATGGTCAGATGAGGCTTAATTTATATCTAATTTAGAGGACCATCATAGTCATTTGAAACTATTTTAAAGCCTAGATCAGATTGGTAGCATTTTCATCACGACCATAATATAGAGTAATGTGTTCATGAACAATCATTATTAATGAAACCCTTAGGAATGATTGGCTAGTTAGCCCAAGTGTTATAGGCTGTTTTTCATATTTGGTCGATAGGCCTACAAACCAGATCAATCAATATCTATGAACATGTTGTCATCATGCCTTCACAAAGCCCTAAGCATGACCTCTCCAAAAAGTGTGAGTTTCTAGGAAGAATTGCTCAAAATCACTATTTTAAGCCCCAACGCACCTTACCTCTTTGGACATTTGCATTCAACGTTGGCTACATCCTTCTTGACCTGTGTTGGTCTGCACATGTTGCTCCCTTTAACAAATGCGTTGATTCTAGAAATTTAGGAAAATAAAAAATATCTCTCAAGCTTCCTCTTCTAGAAGATTCCAAGGTTTTTTCTAATTATTTACCATAGATAAAGATCTTGAATCCTATATGATCCTATCTTGGAGACTTCACCTCTTATTCCTTGAGCTCATCCTCCCACCATATGTGGATCTCAAGCCCATAATGATAAATCCTCAACTACAACACTTCTCCTATGAATTTACTACCATGCATAACATCAGGTATGGATTTTGGAGATTGAGAGTGCCCTTATGTTGTTGCCTTGAACTTAAAGGAGTCATCATATTCATGCATTTAGGTTGATCTTGAGGTGTGAATTGTGACATAGAAGGACAAGTCAACTTGAGGAGATATCTACAATTGCAGCTACTATTATGGTTGTAAACTCTCTCCTATATTTGATTAATATAAAGAGTATCGTGTTTTCCCATATTTGTTGTGTTATGTTTACACTCATGCATTTCAATGCCATGATGATTCATTGAAAAAAGTTCTTATATTATGTTATGTGGATGTTATGGATTCTTTGCTTGGTTTAGGCATGTGTGGACATTCTAATTATAACACTTGGAGCTTACAAGAAAAGAGGAATGAATAGTTTTCTATAGATTCGAGGCAAGCTTCTTTCCCATTCTCTAATTTCTCTAAGGAAAAATCTATGTTTTTTGTCTTATGTTTTTCTAGACTAAAACATTAGGTGTAAGGAATTCACCTTTGTCTGCAATCGTAAATTCCGCATAAAAAATTGGCAACTCCCCTGGGGATGATTCTTCCCTTAATGGTTAGTTATGGGGAATTCACCTTTGTCTGCAATCGTAAATTCTACATAACAAATTGGTGACTCCACTAGGAATGATTCTTCCCTTAGTGGTTTCCTTGACCTTAACACATCTTTCTCCTCTTAGAGCCACCTTGATTGACTCATTCAAAAATTTGTTGACCTTAATAAAACTCCTCTTTGAGCTTGCTTTAAATCTATTTGTCATATTTTGGCTGAATTTGCCTCAGCGCACCCCCTGTTCTAGAGACATGATGCTTCAGTGCGCTCTCCCCTTATCTGCATTTGTGATACAGATTGGTGTGTGTTCTACACTTGCACGGATCCTTGTAAGACACAAAAAAATATTTTCTTGAATTTCTCTCTAATTTTATGTTATGTAACCAGCTCAAGAAAAAGATAGAAAAGATATATCAACACCTTATAATTCAACCTCTTCGAGGGGGCAACCTCCTTTACATTACATAAATGAACAATTCTTGGATGATACAAATGACAAAACCTCCTTTGTATATATAGGAGTCTAATGAGTCACAATATAACCCAGCGAACTTAACAATAATAATATAAAGCCACAAAAATAACAATAGAGGGATTCTATGGGGCACAATAATAACAATCTGGGGGCAATAGGGGCACAACAATATTAATAAGGGGTACAACTACAATAGTAATGGGGTAATCACTAGTATTATAGGGACCCAACATGCCCCTCTCCTTCAAAACAGTGTTGTCCTCAATGTTTGAGTAGTTCTGGATGCTTCTGTATAAAATTCTCATCCTCCCATGTGGAATCTTCAGCAGATAATTTCTTCCACTTGATAAGATACTCTGAAATTTATCAATTTCGTAGCTGTTAAGTTATTGTTTTTGTGACTACTTCCAGTTCCAATATAGTTTTTCCTTCCTCGTCAAGTTCTGGCAATATTTTTTGAACTAGGAGCTTATCGCCTATAACCTTCTTTAAACATGAAACATGGAAAACTAGGTGCAATCGAGAAGTTGCAGGAAGCTCTAATTTGTATGCCATAGTAAAAATCTTTTGCAACACCTTGTACGGACCATAATAATTTGGTGATAATTTATTATCCTTCTTAGCTTGCTTGGGGGAAATTTGCTTATATGGTTGTAGCCTTAAGAATACCCAATCACCTACATCAAAACTTCTTTCACAGTGATGTTCATCTGCCTGTTGTTTGATTCTATTCTGTGCTAACACGAGGTTATCCTTTAAGAGTTGGAGGACTTTCTTTTGATGTTCGATGTGATGTTACACTACTTGAACCTTAGAATTTTCTCTTAAAGATGATGTGATGGATGGTGGTTGATACCCATAAAGTGCCATAAATGGGGTAATTTTTGTTGTTGTATGGAAGGAAGTGTTATACCACCATTCAGCGAGAGGCAACCATTTGACATTGTGTTTTTTTATCAGATCAACAACGAAGATATCCTTCCAAACATTGTTGTACTATCTCAAGTTTGCCCATCAGATTGAGGAATGAATACGATGAGCTAAGAGCTAACTGATTACCAAGACAGATTAATAATTATGTCCAAAAATTCCAGTGAAAATGGGATCTCTGTCACTTACAATAATCTTTGGGTTTCCATGTAGCTTTTGAATTGTTTCCATAAATGCAGTAGAAACTGTACTGGCCTTAAATGGATGTGATAATGCACAAAAGTGTGCGTATTTGGTAAGTTTGTCAACTACCACCATGATGACACTCTTTCCCTCAGACTTGGGTAAACCTGTGATAATATCCATTGAAACCTCCTCCAACGTTGGCTTGGAATGGATAAAGGTTGTAATAGACCTGGTGTCTTAATTGTTTCAACTTTATTTTGTTGGCAAACCAAACATTCTGCCACAAACTTTGAATATCTGATTTAAGTCCCTCCCAAAAAAATTCTTTCTTTACCGTGTGGTAGGTTTTTAAAAATGCTGAGTGCCCTCCTAAGGGATAAGTGTGCAATTCCATAGGAATATTTTGTTTTAGCTGGGAACTCTTACAGAGGTATAAGTTATCTTTGTACCATAATGAATCATTTTTCCAGCTAAATGTATCTGACGTACTAAAATCTTGTTGTAACTTTCGAATAAGTGCCCACACTTCTTCATCATTCTTCCATTCCTCCCTTGCTTCATTTATCCTTTCTTTCTTGAGAGTGCATCTGCCACCACTTTTTGCTTCCCTTTTTTGTAGATGATTTCAAAGTCATACCCAACATCTTTGTGGCCCACTTTTGTTGCTCTTCAGAGGATAATCTTTGTTCTAAAAAGTATTTAAGGCTATCATGATCCGTTTTTACCTTGAAGTGTCTTTCCATTACGTAGGGTCGCCATTTCTTAAGTGCATGTAGTATTGCCAACATTTCCTTCTCATAAATAGCTTTGTGTAAAAACTTTCCCTTGATTGGACGACTTTCAAAAGCAA
>APFE030068432.1:0-18236 GCA_000404065.3 Pinus taeda
TTAACTACAGATTTTTCATTAGCAAAAGGTAAAGCTTTAGCCTCTACCCATTTAGTGACATAATCAGTGCATACCAATATATACTTCTTTTGCTTAGATGGGGGATTAATTGGTCCAACAAAATCCAAGGCCCATTTTTCAAAAGGTTCAATGAGTACCTGAATTTGTAGTGGCATTTCATTTGAAAGAGCAGGTTTTCCTACCCTTTGGTAGCTATCACACCTCTTGACATATTCTTTGGCATCTTTGAAGATGGATGGCCAATAATATCCTAAAGAAAGGATTTTATAGGTTGTCCTCTTGTCGGCAAAGTGTCCACCACACGGTTCATCATGACATGCCTTAGGAATCTCAGGCATTTTATCTTCCCTAACACATCTTCTGATCATGAGATCTAGACCTGTTTTATACAACTCATTAGTGATCCATGAGTATCTTGCACTTATTTGAATGATTTTTCTTTTCTCTCTAGGAAACAAATGTGAAGGCAATTTCCGTGACTAAGTAATTGGCAATATCTGCAAACCAAGGGGTTTGAGTAGTCACTACAAAGAGATATTCATTAGGAAACTTATCTTCAACCGGAGTGTCATCTTTGATATTTTGAATTCTGGACAAGAAATCAGAAACTGTGTTTTGTTTTCCAGGTCTATCTAGCACAATAATATTGAATTCTTGGAAGAGTAATAGCCATCTTGTAACTTTTCCATTAGTAATAGGTTTATTCATTAAGTATCTAATTGCAGAGTGATCTGTATGAACAAAGATTTCATAGTCTGTTATATAATGTCTAAAATTATTGATGGCATGAACAACAACTAAAAATTCCTTTTCAGTTATAGTATAATTTAACTTGGTGGGAGTCAAATTCTTACTTGTATAGTAGATGGCATAGGGAATCAAATCTTTTTCTCCTAATACAGCTCCTAGAGCTGTATCTGAAGCATTTGTTGAAATGTGAAAAGGTAGTTTCCAATTTGGACCTCTCAAGATGGGTGCTTTAGAAATTCTTGCTTTTAAAGTCTCAAATGCTAACTAGCAATTAGGATTCCAATTGAATTCACAATCCTTGGTGAGTAATTTGAAGAGTGGGGATGCTATTTTAGTGAAATTTTCTATAAATCGTCTATAGTATCTTGTGAACCCTAGAAAACTTCTAACATCCTTTTGACAATTTGGAATTGATATTTTAGAGATGACTTCAACTTTAGATTTATCAACTTTAATTCCATCTCCTAAAATCTGATGTCCTAAAACAATCTCTTCTGTAAACATCATAAAACATTTTTCATGGCTTAGTGAAAGGTTTGCTTCCTTACATCTTTTAATTTTTTTCCAAATTTTCCAAAGCTTCTTCAAATGTATTCCCATAGACTACAAAGTCATCCATATATACCTCTACACAATCATGTATTAGATCAGAAAAAATTCCTAGTCCTGCTCTTTGGAATGTTGCAGGTGCATTACATAATCCAAAAGGAAGTACTCGGTAGGTATAGGTTCCCCATGGACAAGTAAATGTGGTTTTATCTTGATCTTTAGGTGCCACTTGTATCTGATTATACCCACTAAAACCATCTAAGAATGATAAATACTTATTACCTGCTAATGTATCTAACACTTGATCTATAAAGGGCAAAGGAAAATGATCTTTAAGGGTAACTTTATTCAATTCTCGATAATCAATGCATACCCTCCATTTACCACTATTTTTAGGCACAATCACTAAAGGGGAAACCCATTGGCTGTCTAAAATTGGGTAAATGAAGGTTACATTCAGCAGTTTTTGCAATTTTTCTTTCACAATTTCCCTAAGATCTAGATTCATCCTTCTTTGAGGTTGTCTGGTAGGTTTATAATTTTCCTCAATGTAGATGTGATGTATACAAGTCTTAGGACTAATTCCTTTAATGTCAGTATGTTCCCATGCATATGCAACATAATGTTGTTGTAATGTTTTGATTAGCTTTTCCTATTGTAATTTCTCCAAGTTATTGTTTATGTTCAATGTTCTCCCTAGAAATATTTCAATTATAGAGCTACGAAATTCTTCCATAGAATAAAGAGACATCTGCCTAGATGACAAATATTCAATATTGGATTTTTCTTGGAATTGATCATGTTCATATTCTGGAGATGATTCAAAATTTTCCATTATATTCAAGATTTGATTATCTTCACTAATGTCTGAAATAGTAAAGAGAGACTGAGTGTCATTTTCATCATCAATCCATTCTTTGTCATCTATTTCTATGATTGTTCTTGTTGGAGGATATAGATTAATTTTTTTTGTTGAATTCCCATTAGAAATATACATGTCACCAGATCTACAGCTAATGAAAGCATCAGCGGTGGCTAGCCAAGGTCTTCCTAATATTAGTGGATGTCCTCCTACTTGGGGGTTAAGATCATAAAATCAATAGGGTATTCCCAAGAATCTAAGGACACTGAAATATCTTCGAACACACCATCTGCTTTGATTACAGATCTATCTGCTAATTGCAATAATGTAGGTGTGTAAAGAAGATTAGGAAGCTTGAGCTGTTCCATGGTTTGCTTGCTCATGATGTTTATAGCTGCTCCTAAATCAATCAACGTAATCAAAATTTCAACTCCATTGATATTTTCACAATTGGACTCCTTGGATCTACATATTTTTGTATGGCAATTTTTCCCATCATTATGTCTGCTATTTTTCCTACTAGATGAATTCTTTTTGTTTCTTTTGCTTTTTTTCTTGGTTTCTTTATGCTCAACTCATTTATTGTTTTAGCTATGATTGGAATCTCCTTAATGGCTTGTAACAAAGGGATTTTGATACAGACATTTTTCAATTCATCTAGAAAATCATAATTAGGAAACATACTCTGCTTTTCTACCCCTCTATCAACTTGTAATATTTCAGGAAAAGGAGGTGCAAAAGTAGATACTGGTTGCTCAATGATAGGAGTTGAGTTCACTGGTTTTTTCTGTTTTTCATTTTCAGTATTTTGGTTTTGGAGAGATGTTCCTTCAAAACTCTTATTGGGATGTAGAGAATCTTCGTCAGAATTGTCTTGTTCCTGAATAACTAAAGAAGGCCTTTCCTTTTCTAATATCCTACCAGATCTTAGTTGAACATCATTGAGATCTAATGGAGTGTGATCATTTAAGTTGGAAATTGTTGTCCTTCCACCATATAAGTATTTTGAGGATTTTTATTGTTGGGGTTTGGTAATGGTTGGGCAGGTAGATGATTTGGTCTATTCTGAAATGGTAGTAAGAGTTGAGGATTCTGGTTTTGAAGTTGAGGTTGCTACTTTTGTTGTGGAAATGGTAGTGAGAGTTGAGGGTTATGATTTTGAAGTTGTGGCTGATGATTTTGTTGTGGAATTTGTGGGGGAGGATAATTTTGATATGATGGAGGATATTGATAATATTGAGAAAATCTTCCATAAGGATTTTATATTCCTTGAGCCCAAGGTTGAGATTGATATTGAGGTTGAGGTTGAGGCCAAGGTTGCTACCAAGAATTCCAATTTGGTGGGGCCCAAAGATACATTTGGTTGTTAAATCCCTGATTTTGTGGCCCCTGCCAAGGTCTTCTAGAGACGAAGCAAAGAGATTCTACTGAATTTGGAATTGTTTCTTCTTGAGAAATAGCCTTAAGACCTGGAATTGAAGGACAAGGCTTGGTCTCATGGTTTTCTGAAAAAATCACACAAGTATCTATGATTTTTGCATCTAAAGGGCATTCTCTTAAATCTTTTTTGTTTTTTTTTTGCATTTTGGACAAAAAATAACTAAAGCATGAGCCTCGGTTTTCTGATTGTTTTGTAACTTAAAGGTTTCTATTTGCACACTAAGGCTCCCTAGAATATCTGTTTTGAATTCATCAAGCATATTCCCAATTTCTACCCTACTCACTGATCCAGTTGTAGATTTATTTACTTTAACAAGAGAAGGATCTCTTGGACCTTTCCCAGTTTTGGATTTCCCTCTTGAAAGATGAACACATAATTCTCCTATGTCACTTAATGGGATTTGAGAGATATCTCCCTTCCCCATCATGTTAAGGATATCTATCCACTCATCTCTAATGGATTTTGATAGAAGAGCTTTTAAGGTATCTTCATCTAAATTATCCATCTTTGCTCTTTTCAAGTTATAGTTGAATCTCTCAATTAAATCCTCTAAATTTTCATCCTCTCTTTGCATGATTTCGAACACTTCATCCTTGTGATTGGTAGGCATGCAATAATCCAAATACTTGTCCAAAAACACTTTCTTCATGTCATTCCATGTTGTAATGGACTGAGTGACCAACCCCATGAACCACTTTAAAGCAGCTCCTTTCTATGTTGAAGTAAACAACTTAAGTTTTTGAGAGTTTTCTAAATAATCGTAGGTTCTGCACAAGACTTCAAACTCTACTAAAAATGTTTTAGGATCTTAATCCATGGAAATTTGGGAGGACAGAAGGTGAGATATTTTTTATTGTGGCATTTGTTTCTTCATCAACTATAGGGAATCCAAAAGAATTATCTATTTCCCTATTTCCTCTGCCTCCTCCATTATTTCCTCTATCACCTCCATTATTTCCTCTATCTCTTCCTCTACCGCCTCCTCCAAACAATGTGAATTCTCCATCATCTCCTTCTTCTGCCATTATAGTTTCTTCAGAGTCAGTGTAAGGTTCAACCTACAAGGTTGATTTCTCTTCCTCTAGTTCCTCTATTAATGGTATGTGGGAGAGAGGTTCTACTTCTTCTTCCTCACTAGGTATTCTTAATTCTTCAACTAAAATATGCTCCCCTGTGGAGGTGAAAAAGGCTACTCCTTCTGTTGGAGATCCAAGATTTTCCTCTAGGACTTCCGCAGTAGATGAAGTAGGAGATCCTCTTGATTGAATTTCTGACCTAAAAACTTCAGGAGTTCTATTGCTATGAGTATAAGCTTGAGATGGAGGTGTATCTCTTCTTATTCTTGGTGGAGTAGGTGGTGTTGTAGGAATTGAACTCCCACCTCTAGCTATAAATCTACCCCTAGAGTCTCTTTCTCTATGCATATCATTTTTTTTGAATGTAAGAGATAAGGTTACCTAATTACACTTCCCCGACAATGACACCAAAATGTTTAGTCAATTTAGTGTCCTAAATTGCTTGCATAAATTATCAACCGAGGTTTATAAGCTGATGAAGTGTAGTGCACTATATGTGCTTATTTAACCCTTCTTACTTCGTTGTTTTTGTATTTTTATATTGTTTTGGGGCTTTTTGTTCTTTGATTCCTAATTATGTACAATTTTAACTATGAGAAACATAATCTAAACTTCCTAATGGTGAACCAAGAGCTAAAACTAGTCAAAATCTAATTTAAAGGTAGGAAAAACAGAGCACCTGTCCTATCTTGTCAATTATCCTAAGTCATGAATCTAATTCTTAAAATTAAAAGGTGAAGTTGTAATGCATGTTGAAATAAATACAGAGAATGAAATCAATTGATGTACTTCTAGTTACTCTAACCTTCAATTTTGAAAGATAACCTTCTTGAGATGGAATACAAGCAACTTTATGTACTTTATGATCTAGAGAATTAAATGAAAAAATGCAACTGATTGATTTCAACCATTGTGTGAAGTGAATGTTTAACCATTTATTTTAGGATGGGTATCAACTTGAAATGGTGATAAAAAACATTCATTAACGCTGTATTGACAATCTGAACTAGAAAATAAATAACAAAACGGTGAGTAAACTAGTCAACAATGCATTCTCATTACTTCAACATTACTCTGTTTAGAAACAAAATCGTTTCCTTTCATGAAATGCGTTGGAGAAAAAAGACTGCACAATTGAGTTTTAACATTATGCTATTGATCAAAACTAAAAGAAATCAACCTAGGTTAGAAATACTGTTAAAAGAAAACGATGAAATTAAAACTAAACAAAAAATGAATGGAAAGAAAACCTCCTTCAGTGTAGGGGCCCTTTGCAACTGACTGGGTTGAGCTTCTAACTAATTGAAAATGCTCTTTTAAACGATCATTGGTCAACATATGATTTATATTATAGAAAAGAACGAAGTTCCAAAAAATATAGAGCTGAAATTCTGAACTTAATACATCAAATTCTTTGAACCCCCCTCGGTTCTGTATAACCGATATTTAAAAGGAAATAATCATAACTTTCTTTGAGGAAAACTAGTTATAGGTGGCCTATACGCATTACAATAGGACTGCGTAACTGTCTGATCAGCTACAGGTGACTTGAATTTGAGTGAGATGTTTGCAACATAACCGTTAACATAGGTGGCTGATCCGAGTTAATGCTGCAACAGAACTGTTGGATTTATTAATTAACCACGAAAGAGTAGACGAAGAGTCCTATTGCTTCCGGGTATCATATGTTTGACTCCACCTTTGAATACGATCTTGAGCTTGCTTTCTTATCGATCTGGGCTGCGTGATTAGGATAGAATCCATGTGGAGACGATTCTAGAGATGCCCATGTGGCCGGTTTCTTCATTTGACACCTGGAACCTGCCAGACCATGGAAGTCGCTACGAAATACACAATTCGCTGCAGAATAGGCTACGTTCTACAACTAATTTGCAAAAAATTATTCAAATAGAAAAAACATAAAAATATAACATGTCAATCATTTAATGCCCTCCTTAAGACAAAACCTATCAGTTATCATTGATGGGGATCTGTAATCTTATGGAAAAGCAAGGGAAAGAAGTGAGAAACGCTGACAAGGAGAGGGTAATTTTGAGGTGCAACAAGGTTCCTAGGGCAGGCATACAGGTTGAAAACCTCCTTTGGGGCGACCTGTGTGTCTTAAAAAAGAAAAAAAGAAAGAAATGCCATGGCAGGGACCTCAAACCTGCTCACTTCTATTCTATGATTTTGCAGGTTTTTAAAGACAACAAAGGACTCGGAGTTCCAGGGACATCAAACCAAGCATCACCTCCATTCTTCCTCCATCCACTTCATCTCATGCATGTCTACCATGTCCCTATCATCCATTTTCACTTTCAGGCATCAAAAACTAACTTTTGAGCAGTTTTATAGCTTTTTACAAGATGTCCTGCAGCTGCTTCAGGAAGATCCTGTAGTACTACAGGATGTCTTGAAATACTACAGGAAAGCGGTCCCGATTGGAAAAAAATGATGCAAGCCTATTCCAGGTTAAGAAAAAGGACCCTACACCTTACCATCTCTCGCCCAACATCCACTCATATCCACACCTACCCCTGATCCATAGAAGAATAAGAAGAAGAAGAGAAACACAGGAAATTGAAAAAATATACAAAACAATGGGAGAATCTAGAGGACATGTCATCATTGGCCTCATCCACCCATCACTCCATCTCCTTCATCACCATTTATCAACTCCTACACCACCACCCAACCTCCCTCTAAGTGGAAAAAAAAATGATGAAGAAAAGATAGCTACAGGTTTCTTGTAGCATCTGCAAGATCTCCTGCAGCAGCCTGTGTTACAACTACAACAGGTCATTGTTGCATTCTCCTTCACTACCAATGTAAATATGGGTCTCCAACATCTCTACAAGCCTTGTGCCTCTTGTCCAGAGATCATCAACAACAACAAGGATACCACCAAGCACTTGCACATAGGAAACAACCAAAAGACAACTACATCAACAAGAAAAAATCAACAAAAAATGACCAAAGGAGAGCACTCACATGAACAAGAAGCACCGCAAGGTCATCCTACAACATGCATCAACCATCAAAGGTAGGCATAGGTATGGCACCTCATCCAAAATCTTCCCTAAGTACGATATGATAAAAGTGTAAGGAATGTGAAAAATATTTTTTATAAGCTGGAGGTGGCCAATTAACTTGGCTACCCTCAACTTGAAGACAAAAAGTAAACTCCTAGTTAGCATGCCACGTTGTAATTCCACATTAAGGAGGATCAGTAAAAAATTTGGTCAATTTAGTTATATGAGAGTGGGTGATAATTACAAGGGGAGGCTGCATGATCACCAATAGTGGGCCAACGGTCCCAATGAGGAAATCATGTACTACTGTTAGCCAACACAATGCTCCAAGGAATCGACCATAAATAGCAAAAAATTCCAAACTTTCTGTCACCCATTTTTCATTTCGAGATTAGAGAGACTGGAACCACCTTAGAGAGCCACTGAGGAAGAAAACCTTGTTTTGGCCACCCTATAGGAAACATAGCTACAGGAAACTACAAGAAACTCAGGGAGCTACAAGAAGCACTGGAAATTCACAAGAAATCTGCAAGGGGGTGCCTAGGGTCCAGTTGGTCATCAATTCTCATCATCTAGGGCATCACAATAAAAGGTAGGTGGCCCATCTCTCCTGTGTTTTAGACTTGATAGCTAGGGAAGAAAGAAAGGGACAAGTCTAAACTTTTCTAGTAATTACAGTGGGCCTGGGGTTTAGATAGAGTTTTGTGAAGTTTAAAGAAAATTGTGTGGAGATAGGAAAGGGTAAAAATTGTAGTCATCCACCACAAATTAAAAACTCTTAGTCACCATAAACTCATACTAAGGTTAGCCTACAAAACCTCCTACAGTCAGCTAACCAGAGAAGAGAAATGGGAGCAGGATTCAACAGAAGGGAACCCACATACACATCCAGGATCCAACTTCATCCCCCCGTGGTATATGTATTTAGGAAGCATTACAGGTTGGGATTATTTGAGTTTCTTAGAGGGTATGATGATGATATAGATCAAGAATTTTCCATGGTACTCAACCCTCAGGCTAGAACCAATGGTACTACTGTGGTGAGGGGGTTGTTAATTACAATCAACTGTGAGGTGATCGACAAAGTCACCACACTTCCTCAAGGGGTGAAATGGAGAAAGGAGGATAAGGATATCAACACTTTTACTAATAAAACCCTTTTCATAGATGATGAAGAGCCAATTGAGGACAAAGATGGGGCAGAAGGGAGATCCTTCCATATCCTTGGAATGAGGTGAGCTATCACATTCTCAAATACATTTCTTGTGAAGGGAGGCTGAACGTAGTTTATGGCTACCAAATTAGACCCTCCACAAGTTGAAATTTGGAGAGGATCTACCCATAAACCGAAGGCTAGTGTGCTAATTTCCTTGCAGTCAATGATAGGACATGAGCCAAAAGGTACAAATAAGGAAACATCACAATGGGCACATCATGGATTCAATTAAGATAATAATAGAGGATGCTTGAGCCAATTAAGATTCCTATATATGGTCCACATTTAGACATGGACAGAGAGCCATAATTAAATCCGCCCTTGAATATGAAGGGCCCAACCTTAGTGGTGAAGAGGAGGCAACTACTGCCTTGACTACCTTAAGCACAACCATCATGTCAAAAGGAAAAAGACAAAGGCATAATCCCCTCTATTTCAAAACAAGAAGAAGGAACATGATTAAGCAGGGGAGATCGCAAACACCCACAAGGACTCCCATCATAATTGAGGAGTCAACAAAAAAGTAGGAAGATCTAGTTTCCTTGGGAATGAAAGTTGAAGAGGACACATCAAAACAAGCTACCCCAAAGGCTTCCATCACATATGTTAGGAATCTTTTCACTAGGTCAACATCAAAAAAGCAAGATAAGGCACCTATGACACCATTACAAAGAGGAAAGATCCTTCTATAGGATCCTCAGGCAATCCTATAGGAAACTCTGTCAGTCCTATAGGAAACATAGAAAAGCTACAGGAAGGACAACAGGGGCAGAGGGAAGACAAGGAAGCAACACCACAAGTGTAGGGGAGGAAACTTCTCCAAAAACATCTGAGGGGGGATTCGAAGAGCTTCAAGAGCCTAGCCCACAACCAAATTTGAGCTCTTACTACAAGTTCATTGAGGGAGATAGAGTAATACCACAAAAATTTTCAATCCCTCTCTTCTTTGAGCTTGATAAAGAGAGAGGAAGGACACATCGCTCGATGCAAATTTCGAAGTCAGAGAAGATAGAAGATGTGGGCCATATGGAAGAGAAACTCCTAGAGATGGGCAGGGAGTTGAGTGGGATGAGAGATTGGGAACAAAATATGAGATCTCAACTACAGGCAGAAAACACATGGCTAAGGAGGTAGTTGCAGGAAAAAGAGAGCCAATTTGAAACCATGGCAAGCCTCTCCATGTAGGTACTTCAGTGAAGGATGCCATCAAGATCATATGCACTATACCTCAAAGATCAATGGTTGCAATTTCAGATCAAGGAACTAACACAACAGGGGACTATGCCTTTCCAAGACTATAGACAGTTCATTGAACTATGTAACAAGAGCACCCTGGAAGATAAGGCCAAGATATTTGAATTTTAACTACATAACTTGGCCTTAATAGATTTGAATGTGTGGGATCCCAATGCAAAGTTGGGGGATTTGCAACTAATGGCCCTTGCATCATGGATAAGTCATGAGTAGGCTAGGGCTAAGGCGTTGAAGAGAATATTGGAAAAAGAGGAAGGGGAGCCCCTTTACATCAGAGTAGAACATATAAATTCTGGGGCTGTCATTAGCAAATAGAACATCATCTCCACTGATTCCAAACTTGCACCCAGGTACCTATGTACACAAGAACAGGCCATCGCCCACTATGAAAACACCTTGAGGTTGTTGGGAAATGAAAGCCAACAAGCATGCCAAAGGAGATGGAGCAACCTACCACACAATCTAAGGATCAGAGAGTACCATTCCCCTAAGATGTTTAGGAATGCATTGTATAGGACCCCACTGTATAAGAATTCCATAGAGAGACTAAAAATCAATTAGATTGGTTTGAAACTGAGTCCACCCTTTCTATTGTGTCTGTTAGAAGATATGAAGGAAGAGGAGGAAAGAAAGTAGCGGGAATAAATAGAGAAACATGTAGGGTTCTATCCTCAAGAGGAAACTCCATCAATAAAGGCCTGGGATGTTAGAGAGGCCACAAGAGCTATGGAAGATATGGACATAGACTAAGTTGCTCAGAGGATGAGAAACACCTTCAGTAGGGGGTGATGATGAGGCTCACTAATAGGGAAACTATATGGGTCTTAATGCCGCTCTCCAACTTATTAAAATCAACTTTTCTCACATTTACTTACATATTTTATTATATTTTGGTTAGTGAGAAGGGTAAAGGTGATATGTTATGTCATGTGGCCTAATATGCATTAATTGCAAGAATTGGAGTAGTTTTGGGATAATTTAAGTGCAGGAACTTGAAGTGGACAAGAAAGAGGGATTTTAGGAGATTTTTCTTCCTCAACTCCTTAAATCATTCAAATATTCCTCCACCATATCTCATCAGCTCGGAGTTACAAGCAACCAAGTCAACCGAGTTCATTGGCAACCAAGCCAATGACAGTGAAGACAAGTCATTCTCGAGTTTGGGAGCCAAGTCTCCCTAATTTTTAGGAAGTTGTTGGTAGCTTCATTTTGTATAAATAAGAAGCCCAAGGGCCTCATTAGGATTCGATTTTTTGTTGTAGCCAAGAGGCAATTTAGAGCTGAAGCATTGTTACTGTTAACCTTATTTTGTATTTGACATTTTGATGATAACGAGAAGGTTTACCTTGATACAACACTGAGTTGTCTCAGAGGGTTGAAGCTCTTTGGTTAGGGCCCAAAGGTTCCTTTTTTTGTACATGTATTCTTAGATTAAAATCATAGTTAGCTACAAAAGTTATTTATGCTTTGTTTAGTTTAACAAGTATTTGAATGATTGTTTCATATTGTTTCCATTAGTTGAAGAAGTATATCAATGGTACAGTAGTGAGAAGAATACTTCAGAAAATATTGTGACAGTGGCCTCTTCCTCATTTCCCTCATGGGATCATGGTTTGAGGGCCCCACTCTCACAACCCCATAAACATATTTATCTTTTGATAATTGCATAGCTTAGGGTTCAATGTTGAATAGATCATTGTTTATGATTTCTTGGAAGCACCTACAGTTTTCATTTTGTTTCTTGAGTTTGGTGTAGTTTGAGAAGGCATTTAATCTCATTGACCTAGTCATTAGCCTTCAATAAATCAGTTTTCTCAAATTCAACTCATCTTTTCCTTATTTATACAAAGTTATGCATAAATGAAGAGAAGAACATTTTTTGTTGTAGGGATTGTTGATCTGCAGGGAGGAACTCATCCCACCAGCATCATCTAAGTTTTCTCCACCCTCTGCCAAGGCCTACCAACCCCTAATCCAAATTTCTATTTTGCAGCCACCGTGTACAACCACCTTGGGAAAATCCAACCATCCCAAAGTGTTGGGCTTAGCCTTGGGTAATGTGCACCTTCCCTATACCATATTTCACCATCAGACATCTTTCTAGCACTTCATTTCACCTTCCATACCTTCCTATGGCCTTCAACTAACTTCCTGTAGAAAACTAGGACATCCTGTAGTAGTTCCTGTAGCAGCTACATGATCTCATGTAGCATCCTGTTTAAACCTTTTTTGAGCAGAAATGATAGTCTGAGCATAGGGTAGGCCCTTCACTTGACTTCCATTCCTCTCAATTCCATTTTAGACCAGCTCTTCCATGCCTTTCTCTCCTGCAAAGATCAGATTGTTTAACTTCGCATTTACATTTCTAAATAAAAAATTAAACGACTCTTTTTTTCTACCATTTTGACATGAGATAGCTAGTGCATGCATACATCAGTCATAGAGTGATAGGATATAGCACTTAGTCCAAATAGCTAGATGATAGGATGTAAGGTTAGATTAGTTCTTTTTTGTAAGTAATGTGTGTCATTTCTTAGCTAGATTATTTAATGGAATTTCGTAGCACTTTCCATTCAAGATTTTCATTTCCTAAATAGGCAAGCATTTAATTTATTGCATTAAAGATTAGCTTTACATTCACTGTCAATAGTTAGATTCCTTCTAGTCAATAGAAGACTGGCTTGAAAACCCTAGTGTTCTATTGCCCTAGTTGAAAAGTGACAAAAGTAGATTGTTGCATCTACTGTGCATATAGCACTTTTACCTCCAAGTTTGTATGAAACCCCAGGTTATAAAGTAAAGTTGGTAGCCCTAGGAATTGCATCATCCTTGCTGCGATACTGAGGCTCATAAGGTGGCATAGAAGACATTGTCAAGAGCAGTGTTTTTAGCATAAAAGAAGGGCTTAAATATTGTTTATTTGAGGTTTCGGGTCAGAATCCCCTGTTTTGGGCCAGATCCTGAACAGATCGCAGGCGTGAAAATTCGTTGTCTTGGTGTGCACCCTTGACATCTGAGAATATTTTTCTTTAGAAAAAGAGGAAGTTGTGAATGGGGAGGTTTTGTTCGAAGGATTCATGGCTATAAGGGATGCTGAAGTTTAGAGTAGCCAGGCAGAAACATGGAAGGAAGGCGTAGGGCTTCCACCTCTTTTAAGTCAGGGGTTTGATCATGGGGGACAATTGGGGTTCAGTCCTCTGGTGTTAAGGGAGGGAAGTCAACATTTCATTCCTATTTCAATAGGGCAGTCATTAGATCTGGCGGTTTTACTCCAAAAAAATTGGGTGTCAGAGGAGATGTTAGGGGCGAACCCAGTGGTCGACAATCTCGATGGAGAAGAGCTTTCATCTAAACTACCCTTTGAGAATGATTAGTCTTCTGGCTCGAAGAGGAAGAAGGGGAAGTGATCCAGAAAAAATTGGAAAGACTAAATTTGATTCTTGGTGTAGATATTCAGATGGAAGAGGCCATGGTTGACTGAGAAATAATTTTGGTGGGCGAGCTAAGGGCAGGCAATATTCAACAAACTATATCACAAAATGGATAAAAAAGGAGTGGAATGAGGGTTTGAATACACAGACTAAGGTTATTAACTTGGCTAGAGGATGGTTTATGGTAAGATTCTTGAATTGCGAAGCAGTGCATTGGGTACTTGAACGAAATTGGAGTTTTGGGAAAGCTCCATTTTTTTTCAAAAAATGGACCCCTCTTTTTGACGTCTAAAGAGAAAGACCTGAATAAATTCTTGTGTGGGTGCGTCTTTCGGCACTAGCTCCTCAGCTCTGGTCAGTGGATGTTTTTAGGGCCAATGGTAACATCTTGGGTACTTTCCTTGAAGTAGATATGTCATTTCTTTCAACCAAGGAAAGAACGGTTGCTCGCATTTTGGTGAGGTTGGATCCGAGGGAGGGTCTGGCAGACATGATGCAGATACAAGTTCATGGTTTTTCTTTCTCCCAATTAATTGATTATGAACAACATCCCTATAGATGCCATCGATGTCACAAGCATGGAAAATTGGTGAGGGAATGTCCCTTGGGGTTTAGAAGACAGAGAAAAAAAAGGGGAGAGCCCAACCATGGGGATAGGGCTTCGCTCGATGAGGAAGTTTTGGGGCAACCAGAAGTGGTTGGGTTTCAGAAGGTAGAGGTTCTAGTTCAAATGGAGGTACATGAGGCTCAAAATTTGGATCCCTGAAGGTTCGATCAACCCTGTGATCAATCACATGCAAGAAGAGAAAGATGAGGTGGAGTACATGGGTCAAGCACCTCAACCTGCAGGTATTGTTTCTCTCGCTCTCTTCTCTCAATCATTTCAGTTGATGCCACTTTTGGATGCTTGTAAAAGGCCTGGTCTCTCCAAGCCAAAATCTGATGATCACCCCCCTTGTTTCTGCAATATTTTGCATGCCTTAGATAGTATTATTACCTCCATTCCGGCTCTAAATCTATATGGTCCCCCCTCTTCGTGCATTTTCAATCCCTTCTCTTCGGAGCATCCTCATGATAAACCTCATTACAACCTCCACCCTCAGGATAAAATAGAATTCCCAGTTGAACCTATGGGTGGACTAGGTTTTTTTTCAAGAATCATCTATTCCTCCAAAGACCCATGGCCGGATAATGAACAGCTCCAATGCCTAGATCAAAGCTAAAATAGATATTGATGATGGAAAGAAATTACCCCTCAAAGGGTTGCTTAGAGAAACAATGACCCATGTGGTGGTTTCTAAATGATTTTATTGTCCTTTAATTGTAGAGGTCTAGCCAGCACCCGGAAGAAGCTGACTCTAAAACAAGTATTTAAATATCTTAGTTGTGAGGTAATTATGCTCCAAGAGGCCCTTGGAGTTGGCGAGTCTGTGATGAAATCCTTGAGAATTATATTTCCTAGTTGGTCTTTCGTGGCTCTTGACGCGAATGAAAGATCTAGGGGTTTAGCTATGGGCTTCAGGGACATCAATATAAAACTTCTGAAGTCCTAGGGATCAAATTTGTTATTAGGGGCAGAGGTGTACTCCTCTAATCTTGGTTGAAACCTTACCCTTGTTAACATTTATGGCCCATGTGAGGAAAGAGTTCATTTTTGGAACAATCTCTTTTCAAAATATCTGCTGAATAACTCAAAGGTTATGGTGGGAGGGGATCTAAATGTCTCCTTAGGTTTGTAAGAATCTTGGGGTCCATTGGCCCAGGATGACCTCCTGGCTGACTATTTTTTAAACAAACTTTGGATGGGTAGATTCGTCGATGTTGATGTGATAAAAGCTAAGCCTACTTGGAGGAACAAGAGAGTTGAAAAGGCAAGGGTGGCTAAGCGATTGGACCATTTTTTGATAAAATAGGTTCTGACATCACAAACACCTTTCTTTAGGCAGTGGGTTGGCTCTGACAGGGAATCTAACCACTTTCCTTTATTTTTGGAGCTAAAAGAGGCCAATACGAAGCTTGAATCCCCTTTTAAATTAAATCCCCATGGCTAAAAGATCAGGCTTATAATAGCCTAGTAGGAGAGATATGGAGGCCACGAGTCAGATCTCAGGGTTTTTCACTTGCACAATATTTTATGGAAAACCTAAAAAGATTGAAATAAATAATGATATCTTGGGCAAGGGAAATTTTTTTCAGGGATGAAGATGTTTAAAAAGATATAGAGATAGAACTAGAGGCTTTAGAAATCCTGGAGGGGGATGGGTATGAGATGGAAGAGAAAAAGGAAAGGATAAAAATTATGGAGGGTGAAAGGCATAGGATTTTGAAAGACATTGAAGAACAGTGGAGGCTAAAAAGTAGGGAAACATGGCTTAAGGCAGGGGATGAAATTCCAAATTTCTTCCAAAACTATGCAAAGGGTAGGAAGAATTCAAAACTATTTGGGAAATGAAAAAGGGATATGGTGGTACGAAAAATTCTTTCGACAAGCTGGCTGTTCTAGGTGTCTTCCATTTCAAAACCTTGTTTAAGGCACCGTCTGAAGCCAACAATTGTCGAAGTAATCCAGGCGACCCAATCTTTTCCAAATTTTGTGGAGGAGGAAGAAAATTATCTTCTATTGGCACCGATAACAAAGGGGGAAGTGGAAGGGGTTCTAAAATCTATGCAAAAGGATAAGAGCCCTGGTCCTGATGGATGGACGTTGGAATTTTACCAACATTTTTTTGAGCTTCTAGGAGATGATTTGTCAGGGGTGGTGGAGGAACCCAAGATCAGGGGGTTTTGTGCACGAGCCCCTCAACACTACATTTCTAGCCTTAATTCCTAAATTTGATGATCCTTAGAGTTTTGATGACTTCAGACCTATCTCCCTCTACAACTGCACTTACAAAACTATTGCAAAAACCATTGCAAATCACCTCAAACCTATCCTCTCTAAAAACATCTCCAAGGACCAGTTTGGGTTTCTAGATGACATGCATATTCATGAAGCTATCGATGTAGCACAAGAATATTTGCATAGTATTAAAAATTTCAACAAAAAGGGAATGATTGTCAAAATTGACCTTTCAAAGGCTTATGACAAGATCAGTTGGATGTACTTATGTCATTTGTTGGACCACTTGGGGTTTGGAATTGGATTTCTTAATTGGGTCATGGGCTGTATATCAAATGTGAGCTTTGCAGTTCTTATAAATGGTGTTTCCTCCCTCACTTTTTTGAGTTAGTGAGGCCTTCGTCATTGCTGCCCTTTGTCCGCCCTATTATTCCTCTTTGCAGCAGAAGGGCTAAGCCAATTGATTAATGCAGCCAACATAAGGGGAGGTTTCAAAGGAATTGAAGTTACTAAAAACCTCTTTATTACTCACCTCCTCTTTGTAGATGATATCCTTTTGTTTTGTGATGGATCAAGGGGAGAATTGCACCAGCTGAAATTAGTGATGGACTTGTTTCTAAAAGCCAAAGGGATGAGCATAAAAGCTCAAAAATATACTATTTCATGCAATGGGCTCTTGGGGGCAGAGACCATTAGAATCTTATCAATTTTTCCTTTCGAAATTAAACCTATGATGGAATGCGTCAAATATCTGGGTTTTTTACTAAAGCCTGATTCCTACAGGAAAACTGACTGGAAATGGTTGGTTGCAAAAATCGAAAAGCGAGTTAAACATTGGAGCTACAAGTGGTTATTGAGAGCAGGGCATATGGTACTTATAAAATCTGTCCTAATTACAATTCTAGTATATTGGCTTGCTCTAACATGGGTTTCGAAATGAGTTCTTGCACAGATCAGGAAAGTATGGTCGTTTCTTGTGGGTGGGATCAAAGGAAGATGACATTTTTTCCATGGGTTGCTTGGGAGAAAATTTCCCGCCCAAAAGATTGGGGAGGGTGGGGAATTAAGGACCTTGCAAACTTTGCATGCTCATTGGCAACAAAATCTGGGTGGCGTTTTTTAACTAAGGACAACCTTTGGACATCAGTAATAAAAAGGAAATATATATATCCAATTGATATGGATGATTGGTTGCGCAACCTTGACAAGAAATCCAAAAAATCTTTTGTCATTTGGAAGGCCACCATAGATTCTTTTGATCTTATTGCAGAAGGTCTTTCTCGGCATTTTGGGGATGGAAATAGGCTTAGGGTGGGGGTGGACCCCTGGGTGGATGTAAGTCGACTAAGGACTTAAATCTTGAGCTCCATTGGGGTGTTGTATGACATGCCTATACCATAGAATTGAGGAGAACAAATGTTAGAATCAAATATAGGGAAGATGAACTCCGGTGGGTTCATGCCCCTAGTGGTATTTATGCTCTGAAGTTTGGATATAATATTCAAATGAATAGAAGGGATGGTGGGGATCGGGTGTGGTTGAAAATTAGATTGTCCAACTAAATCTAGACTTTTCTTTTGGTACATCCTAAAGAAAAAAGTGCCTACTTGGGACAACTTGCAGAAAAGGAACAAGCATGGGCCGAGATGGTGCAATTTATGCAAAAATTCTGAAGAAACTTCCTCACACTTATTCTTAAGCTGCCCCTTTACTATAAAAACTTGGGAGGCTTTCCTGAATATATTGGGTATTGGAAACAATTGGA
>APFE030068433.1:0-12323 GCA_000404065.3 Pinus taeda
TCTTCTTTCAGTAGTGTAGTATTTCTTGTTTGTATTGACCATATTTCTTTAAACTCATATGCATCACAAGACATTTTTCAACACACATTTACTCTACAACATTTATATTTGAAGCATGTTATCTTACAATTCAATGATCATCCATTCATATTATAACACTTTTCCCAATGTATTTAACCCAAAACACACTTACATTGGGAAAAAGTTTTTTTTTTCTTACAAATTTACAAATTACACAATCTTCCACAATGCATTGAAAGGCCCCAAGTATCTCTCTAATTAAAAAGCCCTTCATATTCAATTTTTTCTTATTTTTTTGCAGTTTTCTATTTCATTGGTTTTTAAATCTTTTTATATTGTATTATTTTATATATTTATATAATTAGATAAGAGTATACAGATATAATTTAGCTTCTTATATATACTTGGTTAAATAGTATGATACAAATTTACTTATTCGAATTTCTATATATATTTTTGTGTGTTTGCTCGTTCGAATTGCTTATATATGAAAAGTTGTATGAATGTTTATTTATGAATATATGTATGTAATTTGAAATTGTAATCGTGCGTATGTTGTTTTTAATTATGAATTTCAATGTGTATGTACAATGTAGATTTTAATTTGTATATTATGAGTTTACTTTTGTTTAAAGCTGCATAAGCATATTTTAGTGTTTTCCTTTATTGACGTGAAATTGTATGTTGTATGTTTAGTTGAGTTTGTATATTGTATGTTTCTTTATTTCAACTTGTACTTTGCATGTTTCTTTATTTGAAGTTGAATATATATATATGAATATTTGTATTATATATGACTTGAAATCGTAATAGTGTGTTTTCTGTATTGAATTGTGATTGTAATTAATTTTAGAACACAAATAGTGCACAGGTTTTACTTTGTATATTGTGTGTTAGCTTATTTAATGTTATTATGGCATCTTTGAATGTATGTCTTTGAATTGACTTGACATTGACATTGTATGAGGTGTATTTCCTTATTTGGAATTGTATATTATGTGTTTTTCTATTTGAATTCGTATTTGGTGTTTGATATTTAAAAATTTAAAATTGTATTTAAATTTGTATTCTAGGCATTGTCTAAAATTTCATACACATGAGAGAACATGTTTTTTCAAATTTTTGTATGTGTAGGTGGTTTTGTCAATGTTTGTGAATGTATGTGTTTAAATTTTATATTCCACTGCATGTATATACTTGCTTAAATAGTAGGATACATATTTACTTATTCGAGTTTCTATGTATATTTTTCAGATTTTGAAAATGTTTATGTATTTATGTTGATATTTTGAATTCAAATTGTGTACCATCTTTGTTTATTCATTTTAAATTGTGTAATGTGTGTTTAGTTGAATTGCATGTATATGTGAGTGGTTTTGACCGTGTGTTTTGTTGAATTGTGTATTTACTTGTTTGAATTGCTTATATATGAATAGTTGTATGAATGTTTATTTATGAATATATGTATGTAATTTGAAATTGTAATCACGTGTTTGTTGTTTTTAATTATGAAATTCAATGTGTATGTATAATGTAGATTTTAATTTGTATATTATGAGTTTACTTTTGTTTAAAGCTTCATAAGCATATTTTAATGTATATGCATATTTTAATGTTTTCCTTTATTGACCTGAAATTGTATGTTGTGTGTTTAGTTGAGTTTGTATATTTTATGTTTCTTTATTTCAACTTGTAATTTGTATGTTTCTTTATTTGAAATTGATTAAGTATGTTTACTAAGTGTTTTTGCAATGAACCCTTGTGTTTGTTATGTTGATTTGTATTAGGCATCAATTTTATTATAAACTTGAAGGTGTGTATTTTATATAGATTTAATTAAGTCTTATATTTTTATTGTATAATATTTTAATGTTTATTTATTATATTGAGTTTTAATTATAATGAGATTTCTATTTTTTATTTCTCTTCTTTAATTTTATTTGGTTAAAATATATTTCAATATTTTGAGAATGTATAAATAAATTAAAAATCACAATATAAATTATCTAATCTTATTAATATTTTATTTTATTTTTGGAATTAATTTTCAACATTATATATTATTATTATATTTATTAATTTTCTTCGTATTTGTCATTTTCCATCTAAAGATTAGTAAGTTAATTTGAAAATTTTGCAACAAAACATAAATATTTTGATAATATAACGTTTTAACATAAAAAAAAAAAAAAAAAAAAAAAAAAAATAATTAGTAACTATTTTTAATAAATATTACACCACATACCAATATAATGCGATTAATGCAAATTTATTATAATTTATTTTCATTAATGTTAACAAATTATAGGTTTTTAAAAAATATCCATTAACATCATTAATCATTTAAAATATTAAATCAATATAATAACTATAGTTAATAAATATTTCTACCACACCAATAATAATTAAATTGATGCAAAATTTTATAACAATTTATTTTCATTAATGTTAATAAATTAATATGTTTTTAAAAAACATCCATTAACATCATTAATTGTTTAACATATTAAATCAATATAATTAAATCATCTCGGCATGTTGATAAGTAAAAGAGCCCATATAAAAGTTTTTGCGGCATATAAGTTTACAAGTTCACGTGGTTGACCCTGTTAGTAGAGATTACAATCTTGAAGCAAAGAGGAGTTTTTTTAATTGTTAATGAAAATTAGCATAACACATATTTAAAAATAAACATATTTAGACAATTTAAAATAGAACATTTCAAGCAAATGAACATGAATCAATCACTATATTATTCTATAAGAAAATATTAACTCAATGAAACATTTTCATGAATAAATTGATGTATTAATGTTAAGTCTCCTTGTTTGTTTGGGAAAATCCCATAGGTTGAGTTAAGGAAATATGAAAAATATGATTTAACCAATAGGAGAACCTTTAGGGAACCTATTACATCCATGCACATGCATGTATCTAAACTACTCAACTTGTTGTAAGTCTTTTTATGTCTTAGTACTTGTTGAGTCTAGTAGAGAAGGGAAAAGGGGAAAATATTAAGCGAGCAAATCAATATCAAAGGTCCTAAAAAAACTTCTTTGAAGGGGAAACATCTTCTGCTCTCAATAAGTAAGAATCCCTCCTTTGGTCATCGAAAAAATAAGTGCCAATGCACAATCTATTAAGATAAATAAATAAAGGGTGAAAGAAGAGAAAGGCTTATAGTGTAGGGAGGTGAAGCTAGTGACTTCACCGTGGTATTATCCAGGCTTGCTGGTAGCGAAGAAACTTATGTGCTCTTGAAGTGAATTCATGAGGGTACTGTCTAGGCCTACTTGCAGCAGAGCAACATAAAACATGAAAAATCATCTAATGAAAATCATAATTTGTCGTGCACATTACCCTTCCTTATATTGAAATAATTGTGATATGGTGTATGTTTTATCTATCTTCCAATCAAGCTAAGAAAATTGAGATGCTATGTGTAATACTGGGTCGAAGAGGGGAGGTCGAGAAAATCAATACTTCCTGAAGGTTTGGCCCTTAACTGAAAGCTATTTCTTGACAAAGAAGTTGAACTTCACCCAGTGAGACCACAAGTGTTGTCGTTGCTACAAGACCATCCAAAATTTCACTACATTTGAATTTTGGAGCCTATTATTACTATTGAATCTAGAATCGTTTTGATCAACAAATGTCGCTTATGTTATTTTGTGTGTCTATTAAAATAATTTACTAAAGTGTTATAATCCCTAAACCCTAAACCCTAAGCATTTTACAACACATTAAAAAGTGTTTTGTAACTTTAATCTAAGTGTTTATTAAAATAACTTACTAGTTTGTTTCAAAACTTAAACCCTAAACATTAAACCCCCAAATCCTAAACCGTAAGTGATTTATAACATTATATAAATCATTTTGTAACTTTTACTTAAGTGTTTATTAAAAGCATTTACTAAAGTGTTATAAACCTTAAACTCTAAACCCAAAACCCCAAAACATAAGGATTTTATAACATTTTAAAAAGTGTTTTGTAACATTTATTTAAGTGTGTATTAAAACCATTTACTAAAGTGTTCTAAACCCTAACCCCTAATCCCTAAACCCTAAGCCCCAAACCTTAAACCCTAAACCATATACCATAAACTCTAAACCCTAAGCCCCAAACCTTAAACCCTAAACCATATACCATAAACTCTAAACCCTAAGCATTTTTGTAACTTTTATTTAAGTGTTTATTAAAAGAATTTATTAAAGCATTATAAACCGTAAACCGTAAACCACACAACTCAAACGCAAACCCTAAAACTTAAGAATTATCTAACATTTGAAACCCCAAGCGCTAAACCCTAATTTTTTTCTAACAATTTAACAAGCGTTTTCTAACTTTTTTTAAGTGTTTATTAAAATCATTTACTAAAGTTATAAACCCTAAACCTTAAGAATTTTATTACATTTTAACAAGCATTTTGTAACTTTGTAAAACCCTAAACCCTAAGCATTTGATAAAATTTTAATAAGCATTTTGTAACATTTTTTTTATTTTTTTTACTAAAAGCATTTACTAAAATGTTATAAACCATAAACCCTAAATAGAAAACCCTAATCCCTAAACCCCAAAACCAATACCCTAAACCCTAAACCCAAAACCCTAAATCCTAACCATTTTATAACATTTTAAAAAGCATGTTCAAACTTTTATTTAAGTGTTTATCAAAATAATTTACTAAAGTATTATAAAAGCTAAACCCTAAATACTAAACCCCAAAATCTAAACCCTAAATCATAATTCCTAAATGCTAAACCTTAAACCAAAACCCTAAACCTTAAACCCTAGACACCAAACCTAAACCCTAAACCCTAAACCCTAAGAATTTTATCACATTTTAAAAAGTGTTTTGTCATTTTCTTTAAGTGTTTATTAAAAAAATTTACTAATGTTTTATAAACCCTAAACGCTAAACCCCAAACCCTTAACACTAAACTCTAAACCTGAAACCCTAAACCCTAAACCCTCTTCTCTAAATCCTAAACCCTAAACCCTAAACTCTAACCATTTTATAACATTTTAAATATCATTTTGTTACTTTTATTTAAGTGTTTATTAAAATGATTTACTAAAGTGTTCTAAATCCTAAACCCTAAACTGTAAACCCTAAACCCTAAAACCTAAGCATTTTATAAAATTTAAAAACGTTTTGTAATTTTATTTAAGTTTTTATGAGGAAACTTTACTCATGTATTATAATCCTGAAACTATAAATACTAAACCCTATAACCTAAATCCTCTACCCGAAGAATTTTATAACATTTAAAAAACAATTTTGTAACTTTTTAAGTGTTTATTAACAACATTTAATAAATTGTTATAAACCCTAAACCTAAACCCTAAAATCTAAATCCTAAGTATTTAGTAACATTTTAAAAGGCGCTTTGTTACTTTTTTTTAACTCTTTATTAAAATAATTTACTGCAAACTGTTAACCCTAAGAATTTTAGAACATTTTAAAGCCTAAACCCTAAACCCACAACAATTTATAACATTTTAACAAGCATTTTGTAACTTTCTTAAGTGATTGCTAAAACCATTTACTAAACTATTATAAATCAAAAGCCATAAACCCTAACCCGAAACCCTAAGAATTTTATAACATTTTAGCAATATTTTTTAAGTTTTGTTTAAGTGTTTCTTGAAATCATTTACCAAACATTTATAAAACCAAAATCCTAAACCCTTAACACTAAACCCTAAACCTAAAACCACAAACCCTAAACCCTAAACCCTAAGCATTTTATAACCTTTTAAAAAACATTTTCTAACATTTATTTTAGTGTTTTTTAAAATAATTTACTAAAGTGTTATAAACCCTAAACCCTAACCTTAAACATTAAACCCTAAACTCTAAAGCCTAAAGCCTAAACCCCAAACCCTAAGCCTTACACCCTAAATGGTAATCACTGAGCATTTTATAACATTTTAAAAAGAATTTTGTAACTTTCTCTTAAGATTTTATTAAAAGCACTTGCTAAAGTGTTATAAACCCTAAACCCTAAACCCTAAACCCTCAACCCTAAACCCCAAACCCTAACACTAATATTTTTAAAAACATTTTAAAAAGTGTTATAAACAGTAAACCATTAACACCAAACCCTAAAACCTAAGGATTTTATAACATTTTAAAAAACATTTTGTAACTTTCATTTAAGTGATTTTTAAAACCATTTACTTATATTTTATAAACCCTAAATCCTAAACGCTAAACTCTAAACCCGAAACCATAAATCCTAAACTCTAAACCCTAAACCCTAAACCCTAAACCCTGACCATTTTACAACATTTTAAAGACAAATTTGTAACTTTTATTTAATTGTTTATTAAAATAATTTATTAAAGCATTATAAACCAGAAACCCTAAACTCCACACCCCAAACCCTAAACGCTAAGAATTTTATAACAATTTAAACCCACAAGCGTTTTGTAACTTTTGTCTAAGCGTTTATTAAATGAATTTACAAAAGTTTTATAAACCCTAAACCCTAAGCATTTTATTACATTTTAAGAGGCCTTTTGTAGCTTTTTAAAACCCTAAACCCTAAACGCTAAACCCTAAGCATTTTATAACATTTTAATAAGCCTTTTTTGTAACTTTGTTTAAGGGTTTATTAAAACCATTTACTAAAGTGTTCTAAACCATAAAACCTAAGAATTATTTAACATTTTAACAAGAGTTTTTAACTTTTATTAAAGTTTTCATTGAAATCATTTACTAAATTGTCCCTAAACCCTAAACACTAAGCATTTTATAACAATTTAATGAGCGTTTTGTAACTTTTTGTTGAAGTGTTTATTAAAACCATTTACTAAATTTTTATAAAATATAAACCATAATCCCTAAATCCTAATCATTTTATAGAATTTTAAACCCTAAACCCTATACCCTATACCCTATACACTAAACCCTAAAGCTTAAGAACTTCATAACATTTTAAAAAGAGTTCTGTAACTTTTTTTGAGTGGTTATTAAAGGCATTTATTGAAGTGTTATAAATCCTAAACACTAAGCATTTTATAACATTTTAAAAAGTGTTTTGCTACTTTTTTTAAGTGCTTATTAACAGCATTACAGTGTTATAAACCCTAAACCCTACACACTAAACCCTACATATTTTATACCATTTTAATGCATAAACACTAAACCCTAATCATTTTATAACATTTTAACAAGTGCATTGTAACTTTTTCTTATGTTCTTTTTAAAAGAATTTACTAAAGTGGTATAAATCCCAAACCCTAAACCCTAAGCCCTAACCCTAAACATAAAGCATTTTATAATATTTTGAAAAAGGTTTTGTGAGTTATTTTATGTGTTTATCTAAGCCATTTACTAAGGTGTTTTAACCCTAAACCCTAAGTATTTTATAACATTCTAACAAGTGTTTTGTAACTTTTATTTAAGTGTTTATTAAAAGCATTTACTAAAGTGTTATAAACCTCCAAATCCTAAAACCTAAACGTCAAACCCTAAACTTCAAACCCCTAACCCTAAACCCTAAACATTAACCATTTTATAACCTTTCAAAAAATGTTTTGTAACTTTTATGTAAGTGTTTATTAAAAGAATTTAATAAAGTGTTATAAACCTTAAACCCTAAAACCTAAACCCTAAATCCTAAAACCTAAACCCTAAACCTTATGTATTTTATAACATTTTAAAGAGATTTTTGTAACTTTTGTCTATGTGTTTATTAAAAAAATTTACTAAAGTGTTATAAACCCTAAACCGTAAAACCATAAACGCTAAGAATTTTATAACGTTTTTAAAAGCATTTTATAGTTTTTATTTAAGTGTTTATTAAAAGCATTTTATAACATTTTAAAACCTAAAGACTAAAGCCTAAACCCCAAACGCTGAGCATTTTATAACATTTTAAAAAGGGTTTTTTAACTTTTATTCAAGTGTTTGTTAAAAGAATTTACTGAAGTATTTTAAACAATAGACACCAAACCCTAAGAATTTTATAGCATTTTAACAAGTGTTTTGTAACTTTTTTTAAGTTTTTATTAAAATCATTTACTAAAGTCTAATAAACCCTAAATCCTAAGCCCTAGGAATTTTAAAACCTTTTAAAAAGTATTTATTAAAAGAATATAATAAAGTGTTAGAAACCCTAAACCGTAAACCTAAACCTTAAACCTTAAACCCTAAACCCTAAACCCTAAAAACTAAACATTTTATAACATTTTAAAAAGAGTTTTCTAACTTTTTTTAAAGTGTTCATTAAAACACAAAATCTAAACAATAAAACCCAAACCCTAAATAATAAACAATAAATCCTCAACCTAAACCCCAAACTCTAAACCCCAAGCATTTTATAACATTCTAAAAAGTGTTTTGTAAATTTTTTTTAAGTTCCTATTAAAATAGTTTACTAAAGTGTTATAAATCCCAAACACCAAGCACCAAACCCTAAACCCTATGTCCTAACTCTAAACCCTAAGCATTATATAACATTTTAAAAAGTGATTTGTAAATTGTTTTAAGTGTTTATTAGAAGAAATTACTAAATTGTTATAAACCCTAAACACCAAACCCTAAACCCTAAAACGGACACATTTTATAACATTTCAAAAAGTGTTAGACTTTTTTTAAGTGTTCATTAAAATCACTTACTAAAATGTTATAAACCCTAAACCCTAAACCATAAATCCTTAAGCATAAATCCTAAACCATAGGACCCAAACCCTAAATCCTAAACCCTAAACCCTAAACCCTAAGCATTTTATAACATTTTAAAAAGTGTTCTGTAAATTTTATTTAAGTGTTTATCAAAAGGATTTACTAAAGTGTTATAAACCCTAAACGTGAAACCCTAAACCCTAAAACCTATACCCTAATCATTTTATAACATTTTAAAAATTCTTTTGTAACTTTTATTTAAGTATTTATTTAAAGCGTTATTAACGTTAAACCCTAAACAATACACCCTAAAACCTAAACCCAAAACCCTGAACCCTAAACCCTAAGTATTTCATAAAAATTTTAAATGCATTTTGTAACTTTTATTTCAGTTATTATTAAAAACATTTACTGAATTGTGATAATCCCTAAGCCTTAAACGCTAAAAAATAAACCCTAAACCCAAAGCCCTAAACCATAAACCCTAAGCATTTTATACTAGTTTAAAAATCAATTTTTAATTTTTATTTAAGTGTTTATTAAAATAATTTACTAAAGCATTATAAACCCTAAACCCTAAACACGAAACCCTAAACCCTAAATGCTAAACCTAAAACCCAAGAATCCTAAACCCTAAACCATAAGCAATTTACAACATTTTAAAAAGTGTTCTATAACTTTTATTTAAATATTTATTTATAATGTTTACTAAAATATTATAAAATCGAAACACTAAACCCTAAAACCTAAACCCTAAACCCTAAGCATTTTACAACATTTTAAAAAAGAGTTATGTAACTTGTTTTAAGTGTTTATTAAAAGAATTTACTAAAGTGATATAGGCCCTAAACCCTGAACCCTAAACCCAAAGCCTAAACCCTACACACTAAACCATAAACCCTAAATCTCAAACCCCAATCTCAAAACCCTAGATCCTAAAGTCAAAATCCTAAACCCTAAACATTTTATAACATTTTAAAAATTGTTTTGTAACTTTTATTTATGTGTTTATTAAAAGAATTTACTAAAGTGTTATAAAACCTAAAACCTAAACACTAAACCCCAATCCCCAAACATCAAACCCTAAGCATTCTATAACATTTTAAAAAGCATTTTGAAAATTTTAATTTAAGTGTTTATTAAAGGAATTTACTGAAGTCTTAAAAACTCTAAATGCTAACCACCAAACCCTAAACCCTAAATCATAAACCATAAATCCTAAACGTTAACATTAAACCCTAAACCCCAAACCCTAAATTGTAAATGCTAAACCCTAAGGATTTTATAACACCTTAAAAAGCACTTTGTAGTTTTTATTTAACTATTTATTAAAAGAATTTATTAACCTATTATAAATCCTAAGCAATAACCCCTAAACTATGAATGCCAAATTTTAAACCCTAAATGTAAACTCTAAGTCCTAAACCTTAAACCATAATCCCTAAACCCTAAACCCTAAGAATTTTATAGCATTTCTAAAATCTTTTTGTAACTCTTATTTAAGTTCTTATTAGAAGCATTTATTAAAGTGTTATAAACCCTAAACCTTAAACTCTAAACTCCAAAACTTAAAAACTAAACCCTAAGCAGTTTATAACATTTTAAAACATTTTGTAACTTTAATTTAAGTGTTTATTAAGAGAATTTACTAAAGTCTTATAAACCCTAAACCCTAAGCATTTTACAACATTTTAAAAAATGTTTTGTAACTTTTACTTAAGTGTTTATTATAAGTAGTTACTAAAGTCGTATAAAACTTAAACACTAAGCATTTTATAACATTCTAAAAATCCTTTTGTATGTGTATTATCATTTTTGAAGTTGAAATCCTTTAATGATACTTATTTTATAACATGTTATACTATGTAATGAACTTTTTTATTTCTGGGCTATATTTTTGAACTTGAAAATTGTGGCTTTATATGAGTTTTTTTTAATTGATTTTTTTATAATATAGGAAATTAGCGTTCATTACATATTTTGTCTTCTAGTCAATCTCATTGCGCATTTTCTGTAAGTTATAAAAATTGTGTATTGATCAACACATATTAGAGTTTTTATTGAAGAAGAAAACACAATAGTTAGTATAATAGTTACACAACAAGGAGTTGGAAAACCTATTTGAAAATAAGTAATTGGATAACTATTTTTCTATTAGAGAATCAATGCACAGGAAGGAAAAATAACTTGATGTAAAGATTAAATGAAGGATTCACCACCAATGAAAAGTAGATGAAATTGAAAGTGTCAAATTCCAGTTCCTTTCACCTCATTTCTGGTAGCCCATGTGCACCCTAGTCATCATCTCTTATTTTCTTCATTCCAGCAGCCGCCATCCCTTATATTCTTCATTCCATCGAAGCAAAGGGGAAATTTCATATCTAGTATTAAGTAGAAAATATCTCTGAGGTCGAGAATGCTTAGCATATTATTGAGTAGACACGTCATATTTATTAGATAGGAGATTATATGATGTTTAATTTAATTATTAAATATACACATCATAGTCCCATTACACGTGTGAGTTGTGGAGCTTTTGAATTTTATGATGAGTGGGAGGCATTGAGTGACAACTAACGTTGTTGAAATCATATGGCTAGAGTAATTCGATTTAGGAATTCACAAAAAGTTATGATAATGATGTTGTGCTCCTCACTCCATCCCTTGGGAAATAGCTAAGATAATGATGTTGTGGACCTTACTGCATCCGTTGGGACAGTGTGGAGTAGATTAAACATTTATTTACGCGAGAGTAAAATTTTAGAAGATATATTATTGTACAGTAAACATTTGTTTACACCTCTGTAAAAGTCCACTATACATATTGTACTTCACCTTTCTGGTTATAGTTGGAAACATGAATTTATTTTAACATAATTAATTAATTCTATAAAGTTGTTGTATAAAATATTCTATGAATTATTGCCAATTTTGTATATATAAAAAAAGTACTTTCATATATATATATATTCTGGTTTGTTTAACTCTCATGTCTATATTTTGAAATATTTTATTTCTTTTAAATGTTTTAATTAAATTTAAGAAATAATTTTCCATTATTTAATGTTTTTTTTATTATAATTTGATAATAAATAACGAATTTTAAATTCAATTATAAATGTACTTCAAATGGTTTTTGTGAAGGTTATATCGTTTTCTTAAATAAATGAATATCATATTTAATGTTCCAAATATTAATATGTAAAAAGAAAACACACACACACACACACACACACACACACACACACACACACATATATATAAACAATGTATTCTTAAAATTTATTGTAATTAACTTCAAATTTTAGTATAAAAAATTTCTATATTTTATTTTCTTGTGAAATAAAATTTCTACTCTTTGGATTTCCACTAGGGAAACCCGACCAAACAAGTAACCTCAAATATTTCAAAATAGGAAAAGGCGCAGAGCTAAGACACAAAGCTAAGACAGGAAAACAAAATCAAAACTAAAAATACATAGGCACATAGGTTTGCATGCAATTTCTTGGGATCAATAACCTTTATTGTGATGGGATGGTTATTTCTCCTAGGAGTGCACCGAGGATCAAGAGGAGCCCCATTTGCCATTAAATTCTTGCAAAGACGCCCCTTGTATGACCAACATCAAAAATCGAATATTCCACCTTAGAAAACACCTAGGTGTTT
>APFE030068441.1:0-14948 GCA_000404065.3 Pinus taeda
TTTTTTAAAAGAAATCCAAAGTAAATTTTGAGCACACCTATAATTGATTTGGCTATCAATCAAATTCCAGTTGTTATGAATTATTAAAGTACTGATTGTTGCTTGTGTTAATAATAAACTCATTATTTTGATTTATAATCATCAATGATATAAGTATGCCAAAAGGAATAAAAAGACAACATTAGGATTGGAAATGTAAAAAATATATATATATATTTATATAATGTTGTGTTTAATATATGGACGTGTGACATATGGTATCCGAGCACTTAGGTTTCCAAAACTGAGACCTCTGGAATAAGGAATTAAAAACTAAGTGTTGTGCACATAGGAGGCAGCAAATAGTCAACATGAGGTGAACTGGGAATCTACCACATGGTTTCATATTGGGAACATGACCCACATCATTTCAGGAAGGCAATCCTGATGTTTGGGTGCAGCTAGGTGATGAGCTGCAAAACCCCAACACAAATATCCAAGCGACTGTCCAAGAATTGAAAGGTGAAATGACCCAACTCCGAGTAGACAACGAAAGATTGATGCAAGAACAAGAAAAGATTCTGAAAAGTCTATCGGATAGACAGAACCGTCGATCACTAGTTCCCAGCCCTGAGCATGACAATACAACAGGAGGACAAGAGTTTCGAAATTAGAATGTGGAGATGGAAGGTGGAGAAGAAAATGAAGAAGAAGAATCAGGTAATGTGTCCGATCACAAGACTCATAAGAAACAGAAGATTGAACTCCAAGGGGAGTTTCGAAAAATCAAGCCTCCTCTCTTCAATGGTGAGCAAGAAGAGGCTGTGGAAGCATAGTTAATTAATATGAACAAGTATTTCCAGTTGTACGAGTATGATTACAATTTGAAGGACTGTCTGGCCATTTTCTAGCTTCAAGGGAAAGCCACATTGTGGTGGGAGGAAGTAAAAACAGTCCGTGGGGTTAATGAGAAAAACATAACTTGAGAGAAATTCCAAAAATTCTTTAAAGAAAAATATCTAACTGAAATATTTTATGATGAGAAAGCAAAAGAATTCCATGATCTCCGCCTGGGCCAAATTACCATGGATGAGTTTATAATAAAATTTACATCATTATTGCGATACATTCCTTATATTCATGAAGAAAAATCCAAAGTACAATGGTTTATCAGCAGCCTTTCACTGTTCATGAAGGAATGACTAGAATTTGACAACCCAAAAACCATGGTCGAAGTCATCCGTAAAGCGCGACTCTACTATCAGCAAAATAAACCAAAGGGAGATATAAGAAAAAGGTGGGCCAACAACAAAAAAGGAAATAAATTTATTCCTAGCCACAAGGGGAATAAGGGCACCAACAACAAAGGATTATATAAAGGTCAAACTAACCAAAATGTGAATAAGCCAAGATTTAAATTACTAGGTGAAACCAGGACAAATGAACAAGCTGGAAGAAAATAAGCAGAATTAATTAATAGACCACCTGTACAGTGTCGGGGATGTGGAGGCCCGCATTATGTCAAAAAGTTGTCCCCGCTGCAAGGGAGCAAATCAGAGCTCACAAATTCAAGAGGCATATACAGTGGGAGAAGTAGCAAGGAGCATCCCTAAAATTAGCGCGGCTCTTGAAGATCATCAGGCAAAGTTTCAACCAACCATGGTTGAATTTGAAGGTACTATTTTTTACCAGGCCTGTTGTATTTTAATAGATCCAAGGGCCACTTTAAGTTACATTAGTCACAGGATAGTGGAACGATGTAAATTACAAGCTGTTAAATTTAAAAACCCATGGTTAGTACAACTAGCCACAAGAGAAAAAAGGAGAGTTTTGTCTAATGTAAGCAACTTCCCTTTAAAATTAGCTAGTCAACCTATTATAGTTGATTTGAATGTATTACCCCTCGGGTCATACGACATTCTTATAGGCATGGAATGGTTGGAGAAACACTAGTCTCTCATAAATTGTAAGACAAAACTATTAGCTACTGAGATGAGGTAGGGGAGAGATAGGAAATTCAAGGTGTTCAGAAACCTCTGCAATTAAGGCCCATAACAGCCTCCCAATTAGCCAAATGCATCAGAAAAGGTTGTCAGATTTATGCCATACAAGTAGGGTATGCTGACTCTAAAGATAAATTTGTATCACTAGAGAATATACCCATGATACAAAATTTTCCAGATGTATTTCTCGAGAAATACCAGGCCTACCCCGAAAGAGAGACATAGATTTTACCGTTGAGCTAATTACGGGAGTTGCCCCCGTTTCTCAAGCACTTTACCGAATGAGCATACCAGAGCTAACAAAATTAAAAATGAAACTCCAAGAGTTGCTTGATAAGAATTATATGCGCCCCAGTGTGTCCCCTTGGGGAGCTCTGATATTATTTTTTAAAAAGAAAGATGGAACCCTGCAGATGTGCATGGATTATCTCTAGATAAGCAAGCTGACCATTAAAAACAAATACCCCCTTCTCCATATAGACAAGCTATTTGACCAAGTGAAAGGTGCAACTGTCTTCTCAAAGATCGATCTCCGCTCTGGGTATCATTGGATCAGAATAAAGGAGGAAGATATTGCAAAAACTGCATTCAAGACACATTATGGACATTATGAGTTCGCGGTTTTACCTTTTGGGCTAACTAACACCCCATCAACCTTCATGTGTCTCATGAACAACATATTCCATTAGTTCTTAGATAAATTTGTATTAATATTCATTAATGACATACTAATCTACTCTCGGAACATGGAAGAACATAAGGAGCATCTCCATATTGTTCTGCAAGTCCTAAGAGAACACCAACTGTACGCAAAGTACAATAAATGTGATTTCTTTAAGGAGAAAATCCAATACTTGAGACATGTCATCACTAAGGATGGAATTGTCGTAGGTCCGAAAAGATAAGAACCATTATGGAATGGCTAGTGCCAAAGGATGTAGTCGACATAAGATCATTTATGGGCCTAGCCAGTTACTATCGGAGATTTGTGGAGGGTTTCTCTAGAGTGCCATATCCTATTACCTCTCTACAAAAGAAAGGGAAAGCTTCCAACTGGACCCCCGACTGTCAAAGGAGCTTTGATAAGTTCAAACATCTTCTTACCAAAACACCTATTTTGAGCATTGTTGATCCCAACAAAAGATATGTGGTTCATACAGATGCTAGTAAGGAAGGTGTGGGTGGTGTACTAATGCAAGAAGCCATAGTGGTTACCTATGAATCTAGAAAGCTTAAAGAGTATGAACAAAAGTATTCAGCATATGATTTGGAGCTAATAGCAGTCATTCATGCCTTAAAAATGTGGCAACATTACCTGTTAGGTAAGAAATTTCTATTGATGACTGACCATCATAATCTGATTAATTACTTCAAACAACCAACTTTAAATGCCATGCAAGATCATTGGGCAGATTTCCTAAGTGAATTCTATTTCAAAATCAAACATTTGAAAGGAAAAGAAAATCGGGTGGCAGATGCTTTAATTCGTAAGGTAAACTATTTATATGAAATTTCTTTTAGTGAATCATGAACTACCTTTTTTGGGCAGATTCAAGAATCAACCATGTAGGATTCAACATATAAACATTTATGGCAACAAGTAACAATTCCAAACAACCATGAACATAAATTAGGTTATAAAATAAATGCAGAAAATTTGCTGATTTATAGGAAGAGGATATATGTGCCTAACCAACAACATCTTAAAAATTTAATTTTAGATGAATATCATAAGATTCCTTATGCAGGCCATCCCGGATACCAGAAAATGATTTCTGCCCTACGGAAGGAATTTTGCTGGCATGGTATGAAGAAGGACGTGGCAGAATATTTAGCCAAGTGCAGGGAGTGCCATCAAGTGAAAGCTGAGCACCAACATCCAACATGATTACTTCACCCTCAGCCCATCCCAGAATGGAAATGGGAAAAAATATCTATTGATTTCATTACCGTGCTACCTAAATCAAGAAAGAAAAATGACTCCATCATGGTGGTGGCGGACAAATTGAGAAAATCTGCTCATTTTATACCTGTCCAGTCAACTTATAAAGCAGTCTAAATTACTAACATTTTTATGCATACAATTTTTAAACTACACGAGATCCCCAAGATGATAATTTCCGACTAAGATGTAAAATTTACATCAGCCTTCTGGAAATCCCTCTTTGAGGGATTGGGCACACAACTGCACTTCAATACTACATACCATCCGCAAACGGATGAGAAGGTTGAGTGAGTAAATCAAATTGTTGAAGACATGATGCGAACTTATGTAATGCAACATCCCACTAAATGGGAAGATTATCTACATCTGGTGGAGTTTGCTTATAACAACAGGTACCATGTATCCCTACATATGAATCCCTTTGAGGTATTATACGGGCACAAGTGCAGGACACCCTTGGGTTGGAGTGGACCAAAGGTTAAGCTGTTGCTAAGGCCAGACATGTTGGAAGAGTTGGAGGAAATGGTGAAAAACGTATGAATTAATTTAAAGGCTGCTTAGGACCGACAAAAGAACTTTGCTGATCGGAATAGCAACTTCTGGGAATTCCAAGTAGGATATCATGTCTACATTCAATTACGAGCCAAGAAAAGCACCTTACAACGGACTAAGTGTGCTAAATTAGCATGCCGATTTTGTGAACCTTTTCAAATCCTAGCTCGAATCAAACTGGTGGCTTACCAACTTGCCTTGCCCAGTCACATTCGTGTACAGAATATTTTTCATGTTTCTCTACTTAAGAAATATTTTTATGACGCTAACCACGTAATCAAATGGCAAGACATTCAGGTAATATATTTATATATTTTTTCTTTACAGATGTATTAAATAAACTGGCTAATGAATTAAAACATTCTGTTGCTATGTTCAAGTCGAACCGGAAGGCGAGTTCTTGGTCGAACCTCTGGTTATACTTGATCGGAGAGAAGTAACACTGCGCAAACGAGTTATCACCCAAGTTAAAGTGCACTGACAACACTGTGGACTAGAAGAGGCCACCTGGGAAGATGAGCAGGTTATGAAAGAAAACTTTCTGGGTCTATTTGCAGGAGAAGAACCTCGGGACGATGTTCCGTTTTAGGGGGGAGATGTAATATATTTATTTTTACTGCAACCAAACAAATTGTCACTATTTTCAAAATTATAAACTATTTTTGTTAATTAGTTATGGAAAGATGAATTTTGCAGTTGTTAGTAAATACTATTTTTACTGGTTAATTAGTTATGAGAGAAAGTTATCTGTCCCCAAACTAAATCCTGGAGTTTTTTTTTTTACTCAAGAGATCAAGAGGATACGAGTATCTGAGATCAGAAGGAAAGAAAGAAGAGAGAAATGTGTTGGAAGGTCAGATACTTTGGCATGGCTATGTCTAGTTAAGACCAAATAGCTGGAAAACACTAGGTCTCTAAGGGGAGAGAGAGAGAATTGCTGAAATCAGGAGTAGCACGAGGGTAGATTTACTGAAAACAAGTAATCTCATAGCAAGGAGGATTATTAAAGTGCAGGTATTTTTGTAGACTCAACACTGGAACAACGTAAACAGATAAGTGAAGATTATTCTTATGGTAAGGGTAGAAGTTATTCTATGAATCTATAGAATAAGTTAACTTTTATATATTAGCTATTTTAAAAAGTAGTATCAGTAGATTATTGTTGAATAATTATGTACAGGGTTTTTCTTTCCTTGAAGCATTTCATAGACGCATAAGTAGAATGATTAACAGGAAATGAAGGGAAAAACCATATTTATATTCAAAGAAAGAAAACTGCAGTGAGAATACCAAAAAAGATAGCAAGAACTTAAATAAATTAATAGGAGAAATAAACTAGAAATGGGTACGAGTTCAGTAGTAAGTACTGCTAACATTCCAAACTGAGTATTTTTTTTAACATAGTTTAATAACTAAACTAGAAAAGCTACTACAATCATCTTTCTACCATATTTACTTCCAAATATTTCAGGTAGACAATTACTGCTAAGATAAAAACAGTTCCCATAAAAGAAAGCACAACTGAAATTAAATATGGTTAAGGATTAATACATCTAAAGCTTTTGCAATCAAAACCCTCACATCTCTGTTCCATATACATTTCAATTCTTAAATCCTAGTCGAATAAATGCATGTCGAATATGCATAATAACTACGAAAATTACCATGAATTCATACAAAGAGTAATAGGGAAGCTTAAGCTTCAGGATTAAAATGTAGTATAGGAAACCATGACTTCCGGAGGTTCCAAAAGACTACAACCTCAGCCAAAGATATCAAGAATTACATTTCTGAGCATAAACAGAGAAACATACAATACTCATTTTAGCTAAATATCAAACACAGAGAAAAATCTGAGCTACAAAGGCTCAATACTTCTGAATTAACAACTCAAACATGTATTAAAATATGTTATGAGGTTCATCACCTCTGGACAGAAAAATTCTTAGTAAAATTACCCGCTCTTTAGAAATAAGAGTCTGTAGCAGTCAACCATAGCCTTTACATGTAAATAAATGTTACATAAATTTCAAACTGTGCCTCTGTTTCAAAACCCCTATTACACAGAGCATTGGCCTAAATACGCCCAAATTTACAAAGCGATGGGCCGAAGCCACATAAGACAACCCCAGATATAGATGTTTAAAGTTATAAAAATTGCTTGACCATAGCTCCAAACAGCGGACAAACCCTATAAGAAATTAATCTCTGTGATTTAGAAACTCCGACACTCTGGCTGAAAAACCTTCTTTAGAACTAAAAGCAAAAGGAGTAAGTACCCAGCACAAGGTAGGTTCGGCCATAATCAAAGCCGGATTGAGAGTTTCTCCACCACGTAGTTGAAACCCTTGAACATTTAAAGGAAATCTGCCACAGAAGATGGAAACATCATTAGAAACCCTCGTTCAAACAAAACTGTAGTCATTTGTAAAAATAGAAAGACCAAAAAGGATTTCAGAAGTACTTACCCTCGCAAAGCGTGGTGAAAGCCCCATTGTTTAGGAATGGAACTCTGACAGCATTAAGAAGAACGAAATGCTTTATGTCTGACCAACCCAGAGAAAACCATAGCACCGGAAGACGAAGAGGATAGGAAAACATAATATGCCCATGGTCAAAGGAACTAGAAGGCACTGAGCACAACTATGAAACCTTGAACAGAGATGCTCTCGCTCTAGAATAACACAAAGACCCAACAAAGATGCTACTCCCGGGAAATGTAGAAACAACCTCACCAGCACCGTCTGATGCAGCAAGCAACCAAGAGCCGTTGATGAGAAGATGGATCACGAGGGCAGCACGGGAAGTGGACAACCTAGAGCACGAAGGACCGCCACCTAGGCCAAAAGGCCAGAATCATTAAATTTGGCTGGTTTTAAAGGCTAAGGCTGGGCTTCTCATTAAATATAAATTCCAACATAGTACTGACATACAAATGTAATTTTTTAAAAAGAAATCCAAAGAAAATTTGAGCACACCTATAATTGATTTGGCTATCAATCAAATTCCAGTTGTTATTAATTATTAAAGTACTAACTGTCACTTGTGTTAATAATAAACTCATTATTTTGATTTATAATCTTCAATGACATACGTATGCCAAAAGGAATAAAGAGACAACATTAGGATTGCAAATGTAAACAAATTTTTATTTTATTTATATAATGTTGTGTTTAATATATGAACGTGTGACACACCCCCATTTTACCATGGATAATATTAACTTGTAAATATGATTTGTTATAATACCATGGCCAATACCATGGCTTATCTATACCACATGCCCAAAAAACGTAACCTATCTTACAATCAAAATATTTTATAAAAATATGAAAAGATTCTTAACCATGGATATTCACCCCCACTTTTCCATTGATATTATGAACTTGAGAATAGGCTTTGTTACAATACCATAGCTTATCAATACCACATGCCAAAAAATCATAACATATTTCACAATCAAATTTTTTTTTAACAATATGACAAGTTTCTTAACCATGGATATTGGTCGTTGCTTTACCATGGATATTATTAACCTGCAAATAGACTTTGTTACAATACTATGACTTACAAATACCGCATGCCTAATAACAATAACTTATTTCACAATAAAAATATTTTATAACTAGCAATTGCCCCAAAAGTTGCAAAGAGACATCTATAGGATTGTTAAATTGGAAAAGTCATATATTACTTGGTAGAAATTGTTGCCTTCTTATGCTGTCCAACTAGAATAGTAGTTTCATTCAACAAATTTACAAGATTTGATCTGTTGAAGCCAAGGGTTCTCATTGCAATGACTCCTTGTGAAACGCCATTATTAGAACTTTGTATTGATACCATGCACTATCAAAATCTATGTCCTTCCTTAACATTTGGTATATCCACAGATGTCTGCAAAAAAAGATAGACTTAACTATGGGGAATAGATTAAAAAATTGCCCAGTTGTAAAAAAATTGCAGGTTAGATTTTACAAATTGTTAAAATGTCTGTCAGTCAAAACATCTTAGGCCCAACAAAGTGTAACCAAGTATATTAGCCCTATTGGTTGCAACAATCACAATGATACCAGTGTTCCCTTCAAAGCCATTCATTTCGATAAGAAGCTAATTGAGGGTTTTTTCTAATGATTTATGGTATTTTTGTCAATTTATTATTCATAAGTATTTTAAATTATGTCCTTAAAATGGACTTTAGATAGCATACCACATAGGAGAACAAAAAAAAACTCAAGAACAAAACAAAACAGAAAGAACTCAGCGAACTCTACATTGAGAGATAGAGTGGAGCAAAGAAAAGTAAATTTGTAACAATTGTTGGATATTGAACAACAACAAAAAACTCAAGAACAAAACAAAATAGAAAGTACCCAACTCTGCATTGAGAGATAAATCAAAGCAAAGAAAAGTAAATATCTACAAAATTAAAATTGTTGGAACAAGGTCCATGTATTTATAAAATAAAAATTTGAAATAAAATGAAGAATGAAGTTGAAATGGAATGTGATATAAAGCGTTTAGAGCCTAAACATAGATAAAGATCTAGAATTTTTTATTCATTACTTTTAAGTGAAAAACATATCTCCAAATCCCAAATATAAAGCACCTAGATTTCATCTGCCAATCTAAAATATAGAACACCTCGATCTTTTCATATCCAATCCTAATTGCACTATCATCTAGATTTCATATCTTGATATTTTCAAGCTATAAGCATCGCAGTGATACCCACTAATTTTAGTTTCCATATTCTATCTCTCTAAATAAAAAGTATATATCCATGATGTTTACAATGAGATGCAATCTTTTTGGCATTAGCTCAAATTTCAGATGCACATGCAAAAAAGGCTAACAAAATAACTCTTCTAGATCTAAGATTGGTAGCAAACAAAATTAACATAGGAGCGTTTGTACCTTTATCACCAATTAATCAAGATTTTCTTCGTCATTTTAGTGGTTTCCAACTACCAATTAGGTTCAAGATCTCCACCATCATCTTGAAATACCCCTATCAAGATTATGAATCATTTTCATCCCATTTATATCATAGATAAACACAAAGCTATCTTACAGTTATAAATATTTCAAGTAATTCAACGTGGATGTGGGTACCTTTGGCTTCTGTGTATTTGAATTTTAGTCAATATTTAAAATAATAATTTATTTTTACGCCGTAAGGCGTTTCTCTCTAAAATCAATTCCCCTCTCTGTCTATCTGTCATCTTGTAAACCACAGGATTACAGGATTATGTGTTAGACGATTGCAACAATTTCAGCCTTTAATCAAGGGTTGCCCAAACTATTTAGGCATTTCATTTGTCACAGGGTCAAACCGTTATGGGATGATGAGAATGTATCAGGATTTTAACAGACTCCTCTTTATTTTCTGATTCCTCTGACGGAACCTGCGTATCTCCCATATTCAATGCCGCTGAATCCGCGTCCACCGGAAGCTCCGCCTCGGATTCTACGCTCACGGTAATGCACAATAGAATGCGTAAGCGTCGTGGATGGAAGATTAATAATGCAGGCGAGCCTGGCGAAGTGGAGTCTACCGTGTGTAATGTAGATGAGAAGCAGGGGGTGAGAATTAAATAAAAGCGGCACCGTGTTTACAGGGGAGTGAGAATGAGAAGTTGGGGCAGATGGGTTTCAGAGATTCTAGAGAGTCTACCGTGTGTAATGTAGATGAGAAGCAGGCGGTGAGAATTAAATAAAAGCGGCACCGTGTTTACAGGGGAGTGAGAATGAGAAGTTGGGGCAGATGGGTTTCAGAGATTCTAGAGCCCAAGAAGAAGTCCAGAATGTGGCTGGGGACGTTCCCCACACCAGAGATGGCGGCTCGAGCCCACGACGTGGCGGCGCTCAGCGTCAAGGGAAAATCCGCGTTCCTCAATTTTCCCCACATGGCCTCGTCGTTGCCTCGCCCCGCCACATTGTGCCCCAAAGACATCCAGGCCGCTGCCGCGCTCGCTGCGGCTGAGTTTCATATGCCTTCAGAAGATGATAGTGAGGATCGATCCCTTGATCCTGTGGGGACGAGCAATGCGATCCCTAGTGATTCCCACACTGTGATCCCTGCAGAGTCGGGGAATAATGAAGCAGCAACAGCAGTTTGCGCGTCGAATTTTGTTTCGAGTTTTCTTTCGGGGAACGAGTGGATGAGCGTAGAGGATTTTCGCCTAAAATATTCACGGTGTGGTCTTATTTTGTAATATGGTTTTTTGAACTTTCATTTAAAAAAAATAGATTAGTTTGGAAGTTGTAGTCCATGAGTTTTGAGGTCAAGAAGTAGGATTATACACTGATTTTGGAGGGTTATTTGATTATTAAATTTTAAATGACCTACATATTCTAATCTTATCTGATTTTGCCTCTTAAAAAAACATGTTAACTATTAGACCTACTTAAACTATACAAAAAAAAATAAAAATTTCCGATCCATTTTTTAATTTCCCATCTCCACTCGTGTTATAGTTACAAATCGAACATAAATATTTTAATGAATAATTTACAAATCTTAGCTATTTAAATACCTAACTGTCTTTCCCATCATATTCGTATATTACATTGTTCAACCATTCTGCCAGGGATGTGACGCATCGATCTTGCTAAATGGGACGTCAAGTGACCCGAGCGAGCAGCAAGCTACTCCAAACCTGACTCTCAGAGCCGCGGCATTCGAGATCATCAACAAAATCAAAGAAGCAGTGGAAGCCAAATGCAGCGGAGTAGTTTCTTGCGCTGACATCCTGGCTTTAACAGCATCCTACGCTGTATCTATGGTGAGTCCCTGAACTCAAAATTCCGTTAAACATCTTAAATACCTATATAGATTCATAACCAGATTCGGCACATCTTTGCAGTTAGCTAAGTGCTCTTACAGCTCTTCTCAACCTAAGTGGTATTGATTTCCAAACCCTTACCATTATTTTGAGTCTATTATTAGTGTTAAGTGTTTAGGATAAACTCTATGGTGGCTATTGTGACAATTAGGTGAGTGTAACAATTATTTCAATACCTTCTCAAAAGCAACTCAGAGAATTGAACCTGGGTCTGGGTCAAGGTTATAGGAGTATCATGTTGATATTTTTCATTACTTCCAAACCCTTATCATAATCTTGAGTGGACCATTAGTCGTTATTATTTTGTCATTATCTTGAGTGAAAAATTAATCCATATTCTCACTGTGATTCCAAAGGTAACTGAATCTCATATTACCTTGTCATCACTTTGATATTACCTTATCATCCATCCCTTTAAGTGAGCAGTTAATCCCATATTCTCCTAATAAATCTCACATTGGCGATTAATCCACATGATCGTTTCATTGTTACCTTATCATCGCTTTGAGTAGACAGTTAATACCATATTCTCCTGATAAATCTCAAAGTAGATATTAATCCACATGATAATTTCATTGTTCGTCCACCTGATCATCCCTGTGAAATGAGCATGAACATTACTTAACACCCAAGTGTTTTCAGATAACAAAAAAATTTGGCCAAAGTATAAAATTAATTTCTATAAATCCAACTTTGTCCGAATTCGATTAGAAGTTTGCACCTTTTTTGCAATGAAACCATGCTACTCTGTTACTGCATCCCTGAATCTATGGATGCAATTAGTTTTGTCTATCCAGAAATCAACGGCCTTTACGATTAAAATACTAAAGAAATGGGATCTAACCATTATTGTGTTTTCGTTGCCACAAATAGGGTGGAGGGCCAGAGTTTCTAGTCCCACTAGGCCGCAGAGACAGCCTGACATTTGCCAATCAAACCGTGACTTTGGCCAGTCTACCAAGTCCGACTTCAAATGTGACTGTATTGATGACCATCTTCACAGAAAAGGGTTTCCACAATTTCACGGAACTTGTAGCACTCTCAGGTGAGTTTTCAAAGCTAAGGCCAATGATTTACAATAATATAAAACTTGAATCCATTCATTCATTATATTCTGATGAAATTGCTATATGAATTTATATAGGTGCGCACACCTTCGGAATCAGTCACTGCTCGTCCTTCGTGAACAGGCTTTACCCAACGCAGGATACCACCCTCAACGCTGCCTTCGCACGGGAACTTGAGCATACATGTCCCACAAACACAGCTGTCAACACCAGAAACCTAGACATACGCACCCCAAATGTATTCGACATAAAATATTACATTGATTTGCAGAATGGAGAAGCACTCCTCACCTCCGATCAAGATCTCTACAACGACTCTCGAACTCGACAGATTGTTAATGGCTTTGCGCTGAACCAGACCTCCTTCTTTAAGCAATTTGCACTCAGTATGCCGAAAATGGTTCAGCTCGATGTGCTCACAGGAGCAGAAGGAGAAATTCGAAAAAACTGCGCAGTTCGCAATACAAATACTTCCTCATATTCCATTATAGATCCAGCAATGGGGTTGTCCTCATCGTTCTCCTCTTGATTGTCTGGTGTGGTGTGGTGAGATGATTAGCAATCGTTTCCTTCTTCCACGTACTCCATGTAATAAGTTCTTATAAATAAAGGTATCCTGAGAATACCCTGCGAATAGATACTGTCATTCTGATTAATTTGCCAGTGTTTGATAGTGGTACAACACTAGCGGGTGGGATTGTGTAAATCAACTCTAAACACTAAAATCCAGAAGTTAGTTTAAGTTGGTGATGAGATTGTTTTTCATATTATTAGTATAAATATGTTTTTTCTAATTTAAATTAAATAACAAAAATTTGAATCCACATATATCACCTAATAACTTAACCCAGTGGTTTGAAATGCCGAACAACCTACAAAGCGAATTAAGACCTACAAAGCCAATTGAGACCCTTAATTGCTGTTTCTCACTATAGATTTCAACCATTCTCAAATTTCCACCTGCAAGTCATCGACTAATTAAAAAATTTAGTATGCTCATCCACTTTATTAAAAATCTTAATCGCCTCCTCCAAAGGCCTATTAATTTCAGCATTTCAGAAATTTAGGTATGGGCTAACTAAAGACCTTGAAATCCTCCCATAAAAGCCACTAACAGCGGCTTCGCTATTCAAACACTAAAGCGTCGAGGAAACCAGACCTGACATCCATCAATAATGACAAACATCGAGTAATACAAACTCGAGGTTTAACATGAAGTGATATTTATTAAAATAATATGATATGGTATTAGTTAAGATGATAGTATGCAATGTAATTATTATGTTTTAAATAAATAAAAAATTGAATGGTTTAAGAGTATGTATTTATCCTTGTGAGATTATAAATTTAAATTTAAATTTAAGAGAAAAAATAAAACTATTTATTTCCATTCTTATTAATATTTTTACGCCGTGGCCACACAACATAAATCTTGGCTGAAAAAAGCGTGCCGCGGAACGAAAATGAACTCTAGATGTTCAAACTCTCCCTCCTCTCCTCTGGCCGCCGTCTGGGCACGGCACAGCCCCATCGATGATGGCGTAGCAAGTTTCAGGCAAAAATTGCAGATCTACAACCTCTCCGCGGCTCCGACTGTCTTCAAGGTTCTTTCGATAGCTCCCCGCCCCCTGCGCCTCTCTGCTCAGGACTTTGGGGACGCCGGCTCTCAGCCATCTCCTGCAGCATTCGGCCACAGCTATCCCCATCGGATTGGAGACGCCCTCGTCAAGCGCGAACCTGCAGAACATACATTCAGTTTTCTCCAAGCGGTAGCTCTTGGAAATAATTTCTTCACCCTGGAAGGCTGCTCTCTTTTGTTTACTTCTTCTTTATCCCCCCCAAACTACGTTTGGACACTCTTGTGGGCGGATCGCAAAGTCAGATCTGGCGTCCCTAGGACTCCCGCCTCCTCTCATCTCTATCCCCTGTGGCAAACGCAGGAAAAGAAGACCCTGCAAAGCTCCAGCCGCCTGTTGTCTCAGATCTGCAGAGGCAAGTAGAATTCTAGTCTCTCTGCCTCATTCCAGATCCTGATCAAGCTTATTTCTCGCAAAACCCTGCTACAATGGGTGAGAGCACAGCGACTTCTCCACGAAGGTAAACAACTCGAGGATCTTTACCCCCTGTCTTTTTACAGCATTAAGAGAAATACCTCCATTGCTCTTACCCTTCGTCTAAGAGGGGGCGCTGCAGGACAATCATCCTCAGCTGAGGCGTTTTCTTACAAGGACGCTGTCCATGCAAAGCTTCCTAAGAGAACAGCTCCACCTGCTCAAGCTCCCAAGCCTTTTCTGGTGGACAAACAGGAGGAAACCCCCTCCATAGAAATAATGCATCCTTCGCTGGATGAAAAAACCCAGCATTTTGCGGAACATGGCATTATCTGCAAGTTTAATGGGCTATGGCCACACACAGCAGACCTCTACCAATGGATCCACTCTAACTGGACCAACAACTGCAAGGTTCTGCTATGCTCAAAGGGATTCCTCATCGTAGTGTTTTCCTTCGATGAGGACTATCAAAAAGCCTTAACTGGTGGCCCATGGTTGTCGGGAGC
>APFE030068456.1:0-55870 GCA_000404065.3 Pinus taeda
AACTTCCTCTAGAACACTATAAATACAGGCATTGGGCCAAAGGAGGAGAGGTTAAAAGCTGAACATTCCAAAGGGTAGATGCTGCTGGAATTAGGACTTCCATTGTTAACTTGTGAGGAGAGATTACCATCCTTTCTTGTTGCCATATTGGGAGTGGGTGAGCTTGTCAAAGTAGAGGAAATCTCTTGTTGGACCCTGGGAGGAGCTTGCACAACACCAAGGCTCAGGTTGTAATGGTTCCTTTTTTGTTTCCTTAATACAATAAGTCCATTCTTCTCAATGATTTGTTGTTAATGAATTATTTCATGTACTCCTTGGTCTATGTGATGAATATGCTTTGTTTTATGATGAATATTCAGGTGTTATGTAATCGTTTGATTGTTAGTGTATGCAGGTTTCGAAGTGAAGGAGGAGCTCATCTGGATCGACGAGGCTAGACTACTACAACAACGTTGGACTTCATGTAGGATCGAAAAACACTCGGTTTCTCATATGATAATGCATGTTTAGAGAAGGATTGCTCTTAATTGTCTTGTTTGTCACTAGAGAGTCTTAGACTCCTAGGGAGGTTAGTTTTGTTAGCAAAAATAACTCTTTCCGCATGACAGGGTTGTAGTAGCTACAACACTTCCTCACTTTGTCCTTCAATGATTATTGGGGAATCCTTACGAAGTACTTTTCTTGACCTAAGATTAATATCATTAAGATCAAGAAGTACAATCATATAGGATTGGAAATTTTGCAGCTCAACATTGTAAGTGAGTTGAGATGCTTTATTATTTGGGTTTGGAAGCAGTTGTACAGGTAGCTAGGTAGGTCTTTGTGGAGGTTTTGTTTATTGTAACTGAAGAGGTTGACTAGAAGTCAATTGTGGTTGTGGAATTAATTATGAGGAGGTTGATAAGATTATTGATAATAATATTGAGCATACTAAGGGAATTATGGATAATACTCTTGGGAATACTAAGGATTATTTGGCATCCCCCCACATGCCCCTCACCAAGATTGTTTCCAAGGTTGATTTTGGGTTTGAGGTGGCCATGGTTGCTAATGTAAGGGTGTATTCCAACTCTTTTGTGGATATTTTTGATAAGCATGAAAATTCTTAGTAGGATCTTGAATAATACCTAGTTGTCGATATTTCTATGGTCTTTTTGGTGCAACATAACAAAGTTATTTTGAGGCTTCGTTTGCTTCATTGTCTTCTTGATAAAATTCTTTAAGTCTAGGTAGGGGTGGTAAATCATTTGTCACATGATTTTCTACACAAATGGCACAAATTTCGATGTTATCTTAGGGAAATTCTCTCTAAGGATGTTTTTTTCCTACATTTAGGGCTAAAATATTGATAACGCTGCCTTTTCTACTTTTTTTTTTTTTTTTTTAATTTTCAACATATCAATTTGTTCACTTAAATTTCAAAGAATATCACTTTTAATATTTTCTAATAAGTGACCAAGTTTAGCTCGACTTACCACACTCGATGTTCATTTACCTGCTCTATCCATAGTTGAATCTCAAGGCCCTTTACCATATTTGGCTCTTCCTTGTGATATATTCTTACATAATTAACAAATTTATGGAAACGTGAGTTGAGATACGTCTCCTTTACACATTAAATTCAAGAGTTCAATCCACTCTTTTCTAATCCCTGAGAGCAAAAGAGTTTTGAGAGTGTTAAATCCTAATTTATGCTTCTTTTCTCTTTTAACATTGTAGACAAATATATCTACACAACCTTCACAAATTTCATCCTCTCTTTGACTCATTTTAAAGCCTCTTACTTAAGATAATGTTCAATACAATCATCTTTATAATTTTTTAAGGAGAAGTTGTCCAATCTCATCCTAAGATTTTATAGAGTTTATTCCTAATCCCATGAACAATCTCAAAGCATCATATTTTAATGTAGCTGGAAATAAATTTAATTTTTTAACATCTTGTAAGTAATTATAACTTCTACATAACACTTCAAACTCAAAAAGAAAATTTTATGGGTCTTTAGTTCACATACCATGGAAATTTGGAAGTATGAATGGAGAAATATTCTTCATGTTGACATTAATATATGTATCTTCAATTGGAAATCAAAATGCATCTTCTTCACTTTTATCACTATCACTATCACCATCACCATATCCCTCTTCTCCACCTCCACCTCCATTTGTAGGTTTTCTTCGACCTCTACCTCCACCTCCAATTAGTGGTGGTGGTGGTGGCGGTCTATTAGTTCCCCCTCCTAAAAATGTTATTTTCCCACTTCTAGCTCGATTCTCAAGAGGTATTATCTCTCCTTCTCCTTCAACAATTGATTCTTCAAAAATAGGAGAGTGTGGCTCCCATATTGGATTTTTCTCAATTGGTTCTTCAATACTGGTTCTCCAAAGGAACTTTTTTCTTCTTCAACGAATATTTCAAGTTCATATGCAATAATTTGTTCATTGAATGGGAAAGAAAGATAACAAAATTTGTTGAGGACATTGGTTGTTCTCTAGCTCTGGGTTTAATCCTTCATAGAGGCCCTCATAATACCTTCTTTTGCTTACAAAAGTGGGAATGCGTGATGTCAATGTTGATGTGGTTCTTACTGCACAATGTGAACTAGTTGGCGTGGTAGGTGGACATGTTGAAGTGGCTCTACCTATAATGAATCTACCTCTTGAACCCTTTCTCTATACATGCATCCTACTTATCATGCTTAGTTATGCAACTAATTGTATGAATTAGAAACAAAATCCTATGTACATTTCCTCAGTAACAATGCAAAAATTGTTATTTAATTCAATTGCACTAGAATCCTGGTACATTTAATTCATCAATCCAAGTTGGTAAACTTTGGAAGTGTAATGCACATTATATGTTATGCTTTGGGTTCTAACTTAATTTGATGAAAATTAAACATGAAAAAAAAGTTATAATCTATGAAAAGTACTTGATAAACTAGCTAATTCAATAAAATCATGGTTCTAAAACATTTATAGATCCTCATAACCATGTAAATAATTATTATGAAACAACTACAAGCTCATTAAATTATATAATTTATAAATGTATTGTTGAATTTTGTGATAGAAAATAACAATTTCTATTCAATTATAATATATGTATAATAAGCCAACAATGTATTGAGAAACAGGAAAATCAAAGTTGAGAATTGAATTCAAATTTTAAAAAATCAAACACAATGAATTGTAAGAAAACTAGATTATGAACAATGAAACATAAACCTAAGTGATCAATTCTATTAATCATAAACTAATATAATTATCTGTAATCAAAATTGATATAATGAACTATAATCAAATCCTATTCTATTCTACAAGCAAATGAAACTCAATCTGTAATGAAAAAAAATGAAACCATGAAAATAAAGGCATTGTGCATCTTTGTCATAGGGGTGCCTTCCTAGTTGGGTTCCACGGGCTAAGGTAAACTCAACACTTTAAAATGTTGTAATTATAATTTCGACTTGCATCATGAACATCGCATCACATACGAGAATAAATGACCAACAAAAAGAGTTTCTATTAATAGCAAAGTGTTTCCATATATCAGACTTGTTTCTCTTCACGTGGGCCATGAGTATTTATACAAATTAAGACAACAACAATTGAGAATATCATTGAATAATTGTAGAATATCGTAATCAATTTTTATTTTGTGGATATACATCAGTAATATGTGGATGAGAAATTCATGATGATACACATGAATATCTCATGTAAATCATGATGATACACATGAATATCTCATGTAAATCCTTAATCTTGATTGTGATCCGATCAACAATTTGTGCCATAAGGTATTTGCTTTAGATTGCATGCCATACCAATGGTAATATGTCATTGTTTGATTGTAGGTTTCACTAAGCTATTGCGATGACATAGAGAGTTTTTTATTGCCCTCAATAGGTGGAGATCCTTCCCTTATCTATTTTCCATATCCTTCATTTTTTAATTCCATTGAGCCACACCGATAGCTATAACAACATGTGATTCAACTACAGAATGGAAAACCAACTACAAAATGTGTAAGTTTATGTAGCTATGTCATTTTGAGTTGTTATTTATAAAGAAACATATAAAACAATAGAAGAATGGACATTATTACCTTGAAAATCTTTACTGGTAACCTAAGTAACTCAAATATGGTTCTTATGTACAAATGATAACATAAGATTGTGAAATGATATCTATGGTGAGTTTTCTAATGATAAAATAAACAAAAATAAGGATAGTTAGATGACAACAAGAGCTTATTTTTGGACCTCAACACATGACTTGTCTTCCAGGAGTGTTGTTTGAGCTTTATACAAATAAAATATGTAGGAGGTTTCGAAACATCCAACATTTCAATTGGACACTCCATCCATCATCAAGGAAAAATGAATCTTAAGTGTTCGGAAAGCATGCTAAGATATGAATATGTAGGGTAAGGGAAAAATATTACTATTGAAGAAAAGTAAAAGAATAAAATACGAATAAATGAATAAATATATAGTTACTAAATTAGCCCCTACGAAAATGATTACACTGCAATGAAAGCACGTTGTGGCAACGGTTTCCAAAATTTTCCAAAAAACTTACAATATAACCTCTTTATTCGATGTGGAGGTTTTAGCAAAATTTTAAATGGATGTCCCTTATAACTATAAAAAAATTAGTGGGCGAGGGTTGTATCAATTGTTTTTAGTGATCCACTCTTTGTTAACATGCATTGATGCATCTACAAAATGGTCGCACTAGTGAATTTATACTTAGCACTAAAACTGATGGTACATGCTCAATATTACACACTAGATCTATTATTTCATAATAGATAGCATCAACACTTTTAATAATATTATGCATTAGGTCATTATTTTTCATCTTGTAGTGCACCTTTGTTTATATAACTTTTACACATTGATATTTATTTATTTTTCATTTAAAAATTGCCACATGTATGATGCACTGATGTGTTGTTATAATGTCAAAGCACTGATGCTTATAGATTATTTAAAGAATCATCATGTCTATTGTAATTAAATAATTTGTTATCCAGCTTATACAAAGAATGAAATGAAAGGTAAGAAAGAAAATGAAACACACACAAAGAAAAATATAGCATAGAGCATAGTAATATAGATTTTAAGCCCTATATAAACCCCATGTTAACTGTAAAACCCCTTATTAATCCCTAGATATTGAGTGATTTTATTTCTATTTTTATATTGTTATGTAGGCTAGAACCCTCTCATGGTCCCATTTTATCGTAATTGTACTCTTTGTCTCCCATATATATACTAAGGAGACCCAGTCTTAGGATCATCAAATATTATATTGTACATTGTAAAAGGAGGTTTCCCCCTTGAGAGCAATGTAACTATTAGTTTCTTGTCATTTTTAAGGTGCAAGGTTCATATCCTTTCATATCAGAGCTCATGATCCTAGGGTTTTGCTACTTCAAACAAGCCATCATGGCATTTTTGCTATAACCTTTTTTCTAGGAGATCACTTGGAAAATATTGAGGAGAAATATTGGTTAATATCTAGTTCAAGAAAATATTGAGGAGAAATATTGGTTAATATCTAGTTCAAATTTCAGATGTTGTTTCAATATATGTTTGAAAATATGCTCCAAGGAAGTTAGGGTTCCTAAATGCTCCTATAATCAATATCAAATAGGTCAGTTTCAAATTCTCACTATAATTTTTTTTTTTTTATTTTCCCTATGAGGCCTCATATTGTTACACTTGGACCACATTGAGGCATAATCTCAAACATCTAGTTCAAATTTCAGATCTTTGTTTGCTATAATTTCAGACATATTCTCTAAGGATTTATGGGTTTTTGAATGTTCCGGAAAAGGATTTCGAACATGTTAGCTTTTTATTTTCATAATAACATTTTTCGTAGGAGGTTTCAGACAGTGAAACTTGGATCATATTAAGGAAGAATCTTAGGAAACAAATATTTCAAATTTTATAATTTTGTTTGCTATGCTTTCAAAGTTATACCTTGTGGAGGTTAGGGTTTATGGACAATTTTGAAATCAATTTTAAATAGGTCGGCTTGTTATTTTTTCTATATCTTCTTTTCTAGGAATTTCCACACTGTGAAATATTCAAGGTTTTAAGGAGACATATATAAGTACATTTGGTACAAATTTTAGAATTATATTTGAAGAAATGGACATGTGGAACATTGTAAAAGTTTTTCTCGTGGGAAGAGGAAAAAATCGGCAAGTTTTAGGAAAGTTACCATTACTTTCACTTGGCACATCAAATTATGTCACACCTTTGGAATTGGTGAAAAGGCATATCAAAGTATTACAAACCAAAGTTTCGGATCCAAAAGATTCAACCATTCAAATATTCCCCAAATTAAGGTATGTAACTTGCAAGTGAGCTAACTATTGATTAGAAGATCTCATTTTTTCAGTAACTGAAAGTTATGATAAAGATGAGTATTATTATTGTTTTCCAATGTGCCTCCAAAGAAAGATACTACGCCAACTAAATCTACTAAAGGCTAGTCCTTGAATCATTAAGAAGTAAAGACTTAGAATTTAGGTTATCTCAATTATATAAGAAAGTTAATGAAATATATGGTAGTATGTTGAAAAAGGTGGATTTATCAGGTTGTAAAAAAACTTAAAAGAGAAATAGAAAGAAATATGAATGAAAATAAGGAAGAAATAGAAAACTAGGTGAAACAAAATAAGGAATAAATGTAAAAATCCATCAAGGAAGAAATAAAAGAGTTACAAAACATTCTACTAAAAGATCTCCCTAAAAGGGATATGGAGATACATACGAGGAAATCATGAACATAAGGAGAAACATGGTGTTGAAAATCAATCTCATACAAGGAGTATGGTATCACAATTGGAGAGCACAAATATTGAATTTTAGAACCATAATCATGAATTTTCAATCCAAGATCCACATCATTAGGGCTTCAAGTCAACACCAAGGAACTATTATATTCCAAAGATCAATATGAGTAAGTTTGATGGTAATGATCTTGTAACATGGACAATTCATATGGAGCAATACTTTTATATACTTCAAGTGGCATCCTTACAAAAGGTAAATATTGCATCTATGTTTTCATAACAAGACCAACATATATGATGTAAATATCTTTGTGAAAGGAAAAAACATTATTTTGTATCTTGGTCCACTTTTATAGAGGAATTGATTGCACATTGTGGGGATACTAAGAGCAATAAATTCTTCATTCGATTGGTAAATCTTGGACAAAAAGGTCTAGTTACAGAGGACATTCAACAATTTCAATAGTTGAGTTTCATAGTAAAGAATATTTTAGAGGATAATTTGTTATATCTATTTATAAGAACTTTAAAGGAAAACATCCAACATGATGTGTGTTTTTTGAACCTAAATCTCTAGAGCATGCTTTCAGCCTAGCAAGGAATGTTGAAAGAAAAAATATTGCCACTAGAAAATTAGTCATTGATAACTATAGAGAAAACCATGCTCCCTCTCCTAAACCGACAAGGTTGACTCCTAAGTAAATGAATGAAAGAATAACAAAGGGACTATGTTTCAAATGTGACAACAATTATATTAGGGGCATAAATGCAATGATAAGAAATTATTCTACACAAGACTCTGAAGACGAAGAAGATCAAGAAGTGGAAACCTCACCAGATCTAGAGATAGAATAAACTATTCCAACTGTCTCTTGTCATGCATTGCCCTAGATCAATACTCCACAAACCCTCATGATAATAGGATATATTAGAAAGAAAAAGGTAACAATATTAATTGATTCAATTAGTACCCATAACTTCATCAATTACAAATTAGAAAAAATTCTCAATTGCTTTGAATATCCAACACTTGAATTTCAAGTAATGATTGCAGATGGAGGTACCATAAATTGTTCAAGAAAATGCCATAATATTAATCCGAATATGGGGGAGTATTTGTTGGTTAGTCCCATGATTGCAATCCAAATGAATGTTGTTGATGTTGTATCATGTGTCCAATGGCTATAATAATTGGGAACAATGGCCAATAATTTTCAAGATCTTTTCATAATATTTTTCTTAGAAAGACAATAAATTAGGCTTAGAGGTATCCAAGGGAAACTAGTAAAGTGATAAGCTCTAATAACATGGAAAAATTGCTAAAAATGCAACACCAAGGTGTAATTGCACAATTGTGTTCATTAGATGTTCACATATATATCCTTTGTTCTAGTGGATATCTAAAAAGTTATCAATAATCATTCTAAGGTATTTGGAGAGACGCCTAAGGGTATTCCACTTGCCCAAGATCGTAAATTTGTTATTCATTTGCAAATTGGAAGTGTGCCACCTAACATTAGGCTCTACAAGTATCCACATGCACAAAAGAGTGGGATTGAGTGTATGGTTCAAGAAATGTTAGAATCGGGCATCATTCATCCTAGCTAGAGCGCTTTCTTTTCACCAGTGGTCATGGTTATAAAAAAGGATGGTTCATGGCATATGTGTCCAGATTACAAGCAATTTAGCATATTGACAATCAAAGATAGTTTTACTATTCCTGGCATTGACGAATTATTAGATGAATTACATGGAGCGATTTTCTTTACTAAGTTGGTTATTCATTCTAGATACATCAAATAATAATGAGATAGGAGGGCATTTCAAAAATAGCCTTTAGAAAACATGAAGGTCATTATGAGATTTCAGTGATGCCATTTGGACTACAAATGCACCTTCAACATTTCAAAGCTTGATGAATTCTATTTTCAAACCCTTCCCTAGAAAATTTGTGTTAATTTTTTATGACAAACTAATCTACAACAAATATTGGGAAGAGAATGTACAACATGTTGACAAGGTCTTAACACTATTGGAAGAGAAAAAACTATATGCAAAAATTTCCAAGTGTGCCTTTAGGGTTCAAGAAGTGGAATATTTTAGTCATATTGTATCACATAAGAGTGTCAAGGTGGATCCTAACTAAATAAAAGTGATGAGGGAATGAATAACCCCCAATACCTTGAAGAAACTTAGAAGAGCCTTAGGATTGATAGGATATTATTGCAAGTTTTCAAGAATTACGGTCAAATAGTATCACCTCAAACAACATTATTGAAGAAGGAAGCACTTTCTTGGACTAAAGAAGCAACCAAATATTTCAATGAACTTATAACTTCATTGTGGACACTTGCCTAGGTGACACATGACTTCACAAAAACCTTCATTGTGGAGTGTGATGCCTCAAGCCATGGCATTGGTGTAGTTTTGATGCAATAAGGTGGGCCCCTTACCTTTGAAAATAGTAAACTTAAAGGAAAGAACTTAATCAAACCCATCTATGAAAAAGAAATGTTGTCCATGCTACATTTATTTAAGAAATGGAGTCCATACTTAATAGGAATAAATTTTAAAGTCAAAATAGATCATGATAATCTAAAGCACTTCTTGAATCAAAGACTGTCTTTAGAAGAGCAAAAAAATGGGTCACAAATATGTTGGGTTACAATTTTGAAATGAACTACAAAAAGGAAAACAAAATATTGTGGGAGATGCACTCTCAAGGAAAGAGGAAGACATAAATGGTTTAATGTGCATTATTTCCATTCCACAATCTAATTGGGTGGAAGAAGTAAGGATATAATCAGAGCAAGATGAAAAGATATGCAAGATAATTCAACAATTATAGGAGGATCCTGATGCGGTAGACAAAATTATGTGGAAAAATTATTTGTTATGGTATGAAGATCATTTATACTTATGTAAGAATTCTCAACTCAAATAGAAAGTCCTTTCATAATTACACACTTCTCATGTAGGAGGACATTCAACATTCTTGAAGACATACCATAAGATCAATAAAAAAAATGTTGGGAAGTTCTTAAAGCAGATGTGAAAATTTTTGTAGCATAATGTGTAGTATGACGATAAAATAGGGGACAAACAATCAATACCCCAGGGCTCCTTCATCCCTTAACCATACTAAGTCGGCATTGGGAAGAAATTTAAATTGATTTTATTATAATTTTATCCAAATATGAAGGAAAGAGTGTCATTATGGTAGTGGTATATCGAATGAAAAATTATACCATTTTTTTCTCTAATTCTCATCCTTTAAAAGCAAGTACAGGGGCAAAAGTAACCATGGAAACAATCCAAACGCTGCATGTAATACCAAAAATGAGTATAAGTGCCAGAGATCCACTTTTCACTAAAAAAATTTGGAGTGAATTATTTTCTTATTTTGGCACTCAATTGGCTCATAGCTCATCTTACCATCCTCAATATTATGGGAAATTTGAGATTTTGAATAAATGTTTAGAAGGATATTTGCGTTGCTTTGCATCTGATAAACAAACACAAAGGGTCAAATGGTTGCCCTTGGAAAAATGGTGGTACAAAATGTCCTTCCACACCTCATCAAAAATGTCACAATTGATGGCACTTTATGGATATCATCCTCCATCCATCACATCAACGGACTATAAAGGATCTAGTAGTAAAGGACCACATACAAAACCAACAACACGTTCTCAAACTATTCAAGGAAAATTAGTTATGGTACAAAAGAGGATGAAACCACAAGCAAATAAATATTGCAGTGAAAGGTAATTTAAAGCGTGGGATTCGGTATTCATGAGATTACAACCATATAAAAACATTCCTTCAAGAAACAAAAGAAGAACAATAAATTAGCATTGAGATATTATGGCCCCTATAAGGTGTTGCAGAGGATTGGAAGTATGACTTACAAATTCGAGTTTCCTCCATCTTCACATGCACATCCACTCTTCCTTGTTTATTGCTTAAAGAAGGTAATATGTGACAAAATCCCAGTCCAAACTATTCTTCCATAAATTAAATTTGAATGGGGGAAAATAATACTAGAACTAGAAACAATCTTGGAAATAAGGACTAAGAAGCTGAGAAATAGAGAGAGTAATAAGTGCTTCATCAAATGGAAGAACCTACCAATGTTAGAAGTGACATGGGAATATGAGTTGTTCATGCAAAAAGATCCATAAATCCACAAAATAGTCAAGTGTTGAGGACAACACTTCTTTGAAGGGGAGTATAATCCCCATGTTAACCCTAAAACCCTTTATTAAGTCGTAGATATTAAGTGATTGCATTCATCAAGTCCTTATCATTAAAGCACCTTTTTTTATTGATACGTCATGAGTTCAATTCTCTTAACACCCTCATTGTTAGGATCAGTTGTTGAGTTGACATGAAGTAATCCCTTTGGGTGGATCTTCTTGGTACAAATATTTTGTGGACATAGCGGTCACTGATGTTCGAGGGTTTTCAACCACACACACACACATATATCATCAAATATTGTCTTATACATTGTATTCATTGTAAAAAGAGGTTTCCCCTCAAAGGAGACTGTAGTTATCAGTTTATTATCTTTTTTTTAAAGCACAAGGTTCCTAAAAATAGTGAAAATCCAACTTCTAATAATAAATAAAATAGCAGAACATTATAGAACACAAATTGCCTAAAATGGTTGTAGCTATGTCTGAAGAGAGAGAGAGAGATGGTGGCTACACATATTCATAAAACCTATTACAAGAGTCTAAAATAATGGCCTTTTAAAATAAAAAAGAACTCTAGAGGTCCAAAATCCTAATTCCCAATAAGATGAAGCACTAAAAGGTTTGTAGACCCTGAGGTGGTTAGTTTGTATGTCAACTTCCTAAGGGCACAAATTCAACATAAAATCTCCATTTTGGCTGTATTATAACTCATTGGAAAAAAAATACAGGGACTACAACTTTCAATTGGGCCTAGGGTATGAAATAAGAATACCTAGCCCCCTGAATTGCCAAAAAACATCATTTAGGGCCTCAAAATATCCTTGGAAGTTTTGGACCCAAAAATAATGGAAAATCTACCAGGAAGATAGAGAGTTCTTGATTCAGTGGAAGAGGTGGGTGACCATTGGTATCTACTTGTATTAGTCCTCCCCACTTAGGAAGTAATGGCCTCAATTGAATCAAGTTGCCTCATCAAATGAGGAAGCTTCTACTAAATTTGGCTCCCGGTGAGCCAATTTACTTGGTGAAGAAGTAGCCCTGCTTTGAGAACCTAGCAAATTTGTATGCGTTGTTGGTGGGAATCTTTTTTCTTTGTCTCCATGATCCAATCCACTGTAGCATTTTCAATACAAACGAGATTGATTTCCATGGGTACCAATTGTTCAGTCGCCTCTAAGGTGTCCAACATAGGGGGAAAATATGGTTGAAGCAACTCCACATTAAATACTAGGTGCAAGCCAAGGAAAGGGGGAATATTCTATCCAAAACTATTTTCAACCACAACCTTTGTGATCATGTAAGGTAGATATCAAAGTGGTATGAGCTTCCTATGAAGGTTTGTGAGGAATTTTCTCTACAAATGCAACCACACTTTATCATCAACTTAACTTGTGTGTGACCTTGTGTTGATCATGTTGTTACTTGTACTTGTCATTAGATTTTTATAGAATATCATGAACTTGTTTGTTGGAGGTGTTGGATCCATTCAACAAATTGAATATTGTTGGGAAAATTATATGCTTATAATTTCAACATTAAATTATCGAAAAAATATTGTAAACTTAGATATGGAAGCATAAGAAATGTAGGATTAAAGCCCTAATATATCCTAGCCTAATGCCAACAACTATTAATAACTAAATAACATATGCATAAGATAAGATTGAATGTTGATAAATACACACTGGAACTAAATACCGCATTCTAGTCCTTATCTTAAATCCCTAGTAAATCCCTAAAATGCAATATTTCACTTTGTGAGACAATGTTTATGCACACAATAGCAAGTTAGATTTCAAGAAACAAAGGATTCTTACGTTGGATTATAATCACACAAAACCAAATTTTGAAAATTAAAGGTAAAAAATAAAAAACATAAAATGATGTAAAGTCATTAAAGAAAAAACAATCTAGAAATGAAACTCTTAAAACCTAACAAATCAACATACTTAAAACAAGGATTAAAACATTGCAATATGAATGTAACTTGAACAAAAATTTAACACACTTTGCAATCTAACTAACAAAAGAATGAGGCAGAACATTACCCAAGATTGAAGGGCCCTTCCCGACCTAACTAACGTTACCAAGAATGATCAAATTAGGTTGAAGTGATGCACCAAAATTCAAGGACAAGCAATATTTATTAATAAAGATCAAGCTCTGTTCACAAAACGGAAACATACAAGCTTGCTGCATCAATGAATCTCCTCATCAACTACCATTTTCCAAAAATATTACAAAAGTGAATCATCAACACCTCCCCAACTCTATTATCTTCCTAATTATTTACATAAGAGGAGCAATGGGGTGGATAAAAACCAATTCCTCAATCTCATATTTGTTTGATTGTGAGATAAGATCAAGATAACAAACGATAATGCCCAAGATAAAATTGGGCCATTTACTACCAAAAATACAAATACATCTCAACAAATAATTTCCATAATTTGAAAATAGGTGATATTTGTTCCTCTTGTTGGTTAGACAATTGATTTGGTGTTTTCCTCAAATCTAGGCACCAATTTTGAATCATGGTGAAATTGTGCATTTTGGGTAGATTGACATTAAAGAACCAAGCATATCTCTCAAACCGTGTCAAATTTTGGAAAACAAGTAATGTGAAACCCAATTATCTGTGCCTAGAACAAAACCCATTTTCTTGGAATGTTCGAACTTGACCTCATTGCCTCGAAATTCATTCTTAGAGTTGATTGTTTGGAAACTTCAATTTGCAATGTTGTTTTAGAGCTGTAGATTCACACGTGCAACTTGGGTGAAGTCAGAATAGCATAAAATTATTTTGACACCTCATCCCTCAAAACATATGTGACCGAATTTCTTTTGTAAGGGTGCAAATATGTTAAATAAGCTTGAGTACCAAAAGTGAACTGTTGGCACAGTAACTAGGCTAAATAGTTCATTATTAATAAAATCAACTTAGAACTCATTTAATCCATTAGAGACTTAGGAATTATTAAAAACAAGCAAATTTTACCTCTATTTACATGTAAAAAGGGTTTTGGCTTCAAATGGGTATAAAGGTCAAAGGGAAATATGTAATGAGTGTAAGATATGAGGGATAAAAGGTCAAATTACACATTGAAAAAGGTGACAATATGGAAGCCCAACAGATGCCCTATTTGCCTCTACCTAAGCATGGGAGGACTCTGTCGGTGAAGATGTTATGGGCATGGCTACATCATCTGGGGTCAATTGTTGGAACCCAAATCATTCCTAAAAGAAACTATGACCAATATAGTTGTGGAGGGCCTTATTATAACTACATTGAACATATTGAAGCCTTTCGTCCCATGTACAAGGGTGCTTTGATTTGTATATGTGAAATATATGCACGATCATCATGTTAAGCAATTCTATTTGTCCATTTGTTTAGGGACGAAAGGTGATCAACTTTTCAACTTGGTATTCGTCAAACACCATAGCATAAACCAAAAGGTATTGAGTGACTCTCCCCATTTGGGAGGAGATGTGGGTATATCTTCGACAAAACGAGATTAGAGGTTAACCAAGGTAGGGAGTAGTAGTAAAGGAGCCTGAGTTAGGAAGGAGGAGGAGGAGGATGCAAATATCTCATCCTTGGGACAATAAGGGTAGCAAAAGAGAAAGAAGAAGGATATTTCCTAGGTCGGATGCTTCAAGTGTGGGGAACCTGGACATCATGCCACTCAGTGCCCCTGAAAGATGGGCAAGGAGGAGGCTTCTGACTCGAAGGTTGCTCCAACGAAAATTGATAGGGAAGGCGAGGATGACGCTTATGCCATGAGTGCTCATGTGCCTCTTGAGAAGAGGTGGGGTGACATGGAGTTGTAGTCTAGAGGACTACATGACCGGGGAAGGATCCTTGAGGTGCCTAACCTCTTGGATCACATACGGCTACCAGAGCCCTTAACGACAGTAGAAAAATGATGGGTGTTGGTTAGAGCGAGGTGTGATGGAGCGACAATGGAAGAGCTAGAGTGCCAAATTCTAAGGCATCGTAGTGGATGTTGTAGTAGTGCGAGAGGCACAAAGCAGTTTGCAGCAACGTAGTAGCAGCAGAGGGTCAACACAGATTAGAAACATAGGTAGCTTCAGCATCATGAGGCATCCATACTAACTAGCATGTCAGTGTTTTGGTGAAGTTTGAGTTGCTTACTTCTCAACAATTGAGTTGTAGTGGCAGTGCTATGGGTAGCATGAGGCAACATTTTGAGAGGGAGTTGTAGTACAAATGTAGCAGTTGCAGTGGAAGAGTCATGGGTAGTAGTAAAGGAAGAACCAGTGTAGTGGATGAAGGGCATCAGTCCAAGCATCAACAACACAGAGGATCGATGCAATGGATCCGTGTAGTACTTCTGTTGAGAAGTGTTACTAGATCACATTCCTCACTAAGAGGGAGTGTTGATTTTGGGTAGCATCGGATGTGCTCTAGCTACAAAATTTTGTGGAGGGGCTAGAACACATGAGATCTACAGAACCAAGAAATTATTTGAAGAAATTCCACCAGGATGAGAGGTTATTAAAATAATTAATGTTTTTAATGGGTTCCTAAGTTTAAATATAGGGAAACAAAAATATCAATGTGTATTAATAAGAATATGGGTGAGAAACTTCTAAGTGATGAGGACCAAGTTTGCTTTAATCTTAGCTGTTGATTAGGGACTTAATCTCGATCGTTGATTCATCAACAGGAAAAGTATAAGAGGAGGCTTGAGGATCAATTGGAGACACACCTGAGAGATCAGTCAGTTCAATATTTATGGGGCGGGGTTTGTTGAGAAAATCGAACAAGTGATCTGTTGCAGTTAGAGGGGCAGTTTTGCAGAGGGAATTTAGTCCAAGGCCGAGAATACATAGCAGAGAGGAAAAGAAGCATCATAATAGCTCTGACGCAATGGAGGCTAAGAGCTCTCAGTGACTTAATGGAGGCCAAGAGATCTCAATGTCGTAGTGACGCAGAGGGAGATCTCTGACGCAGTGACGCGAAGGGAGAGCTCTGACGCAATGTCGCAGTAACGCAACTCCTAGAGGAGGTGACGCAATTCTAGCATAGAGCTTGGAGCAACCATCACTACCCAACACTGGGAACAATGCAATCACCTGTGGGGTTTGTTCATCTGTCTCTGATATAGGTACTTCTGCCAGGTTTATTCTCTATTGGGTGAGCTGGATATGGCACCCTAGTTGTATTCATAAATCTGCTTAATAATACAAACCTCTATGTGTTGCACTGATTTTCCCGAATTGGGGTTTTCCTGGGACGATTGTCCAAAATTAACAGTGTGCCTTGTGTATTTATCTCATTTTATTTCAGATCATGATTTGTATGTATGTGTAGTATGCAATAGTGTTTTCATCGCGACTCAAATAATTAAATAACTTTTTGAATGTAAAAACAAGTAGGAGACGGTAAACCAGTGATTGCAGTAGGATTTCTTACGTGTAGATTTATAAATTTTCACATATTTCAGTTCTTTGATATTAACGAAATGGAGTTTTATTTCTATTGCAGCTTTGTGTTTATGTGTATATTTGTATTTTGTTGCGTTCATGCATAAGTCTAGATTACACACAATTGGCCCGACCTAGGTCACGTAGAGGCCCACTAAGAGCATACATGGCCAACTTCTTGACCTCCAACCTGTGGGGTCTAGAAACTTGGCTTTAAGTCATTTCCCAACATTTTACAGAGTTTCAGAGATCGCTTCCCTTCAAGAGTTTCTGGGTTTTCTCAAGTATTTTCAAGCACCGATATCCTCACTCAATGGAAAATGAACTCTAGAGAAAAATATCAAGAACAACTTAATGAACATTCCCTCAAGGAAAACCACTAAAATAGAACCACTTCTAGGTGAAATTATTCTTATGAACACAAAGAGAAAAACAACTTTCAACTACAAGAATTTTACCTTCCTTAACTTTATCAGTCTCACCAGTTGAACCGTAAATGAACAAGTCCTCAACCTCATATGCATATCCCCCTACTCAATAGAAAGAACACAACCATAGGAGTTACCAACAACATATATACAACAACCCTATGATCAAAAGGGCTCAACCACATAACATTCACTCATCACAAGATGACAACCAGTCCACAGGGACAATTAGATTCACTGTTCAAACATTTTTCTAGTGCAATCCCAACATTATCATGGGGAAACAATTCCTGAAAAAACATGTTAACATAAGTCCAATAATCCCATGAAATGTTCGTGTTCATCCATACGTCCTCATATGGATCATAACTATCCATTAAACATATAAACACAAGTAAACCAAGACTTTTCATGCAACCAATAGCATACCAATAACATATCATTCATTCCTACTTAACATGAAACCCATACAAGAGTATGTACAAGAAAACTTATCTTGGATTGATATTGAAGATGGGAAACTAAGTTCGAGAGTTCAAATCTCAACCCAACCATAGACACGTTGTATCCAAACTACTTGTAGTTGTCGCTCTCGAGCCAGATTCCAAGGACTAAGGTGGTCTTACTCAAGGGAATAAACATCGACTCCGAGCTGAAATAGAGACTCTATAGGTCCTCCTACCTCCACCCACCGGCTACTCAACAGTTATTGTTACACATCATTTTGTCACTATCCCTGTACTCCTCGTTCCTCTATCTTGGAGGACCTCTAGAGTGAACTTTACATGCTTTCCCATCATGAAGATACTGCTCTTATGTCCCTCTTCATGGTCAGAACATTTCCATTTTGCATCATTTCCCAAGAATCTTCGTTTTATCCAAGTTTACAAGACTGGCGCTAGTGCTCAATTCCTTCCTCGCACTGATTTACAGGGTTTAAAACCATGCCTAGCACCATACGGGGCAAGTGAGCCCTTAAGCACTCACATTGATCCTCTTTTGGCAAGTTTTTTAAATATGGAGTCGAAGATTCCAGGTCTAGAAGCTTCATAACGGAAGTCTGGTAAATGGTTGGGCTAGATAGAGCTGTGGAATTCAGTTTGGGCTCCTTTCCCCTATTAAGATGGAATAAACCCAAGAGATAAGGCCTCTCCCATAATAATATGAACCATCTCCCCTCCTCAAAGCTATATAAACTCCTCCTTTTCCAAGTTGAGATAGCCTTTTTGGAGCCTGAATAACTAGCAAGATATCTATAGCTTTTTTCCTTCTAGTTTATGTGTGTAAAGGGAGAATAGTGTGTTTGGTTTGGTTTGGAACTAAAGGGAAGAAGCCTTAAAATCCCATTGTTGAGGCTAACCATGAGATGTTAGAAGTGGTGTTGGAACCTGGATACGTCAGAGGAGGCCTGCAACGTTAAGGCTTTGGTTGTATCTCTTTCTGAGATTTATATCAATGCAACTAATGATTTATTTCCTACATTGAGTGTCATATTACATTTAATGGCTTAATATTCCTTAAATTTTGAAGTAAATTGAATGTGATTGTATGCTATTACGTTTTCTGTTGTCTCTTGTGTATTATTTTCAGGTATTTGAAGGAGAAGAACTCAAAGGAAGCTGGAGCAAAGGAGCGAGGTCATCATCGAGCGGAGTAGCGTTCTAAGAGGTAGGCCATCTTATTCGATTCTAGTTTAAGGAAGTTTTCATTAGGTTGTTTTGTTTGTGGCTAGACCCACTCTAGGGTTGGAGGGATCACCTTTGTCCGCAGAGGAGATTTACCTACTCCACAAATTGTTGACCATACTAGGGAGCCATCCCTCTCTTTTGATTGATTTTCATTTTGTGGTTTGTGTGATATTTTGTTGTATCACCTTTTCCCTTTGGTTTTATGTTCTTTTCCTAGTTTACTGCTTTGGTTCTGAAATTCAGAGTGACAAGTTTGGTTTTGAGATTTGAGTTTTTTTTTTTTTTTTTTTTTTCCTTTAAATCCTCGATCACCACGTTTTATTTTCTAATAGTCGCGCTGACTAGCGCAAATTTCTCTATAACAATCGTGTTGTACACCCTTGTGGCGCTTGTTTCTAGTAAGGCAATCACACTAATTCCTGGAGGTGAAGATCAAGGTTTTTACTTAATCATAACCAGTGTGACTTGCCCTCTTAATTTATGCCTCTTAGCCTATTTTTCCCATGTGTAGAAATTTTGAATAATTTAACACATATTCAACAGAGATTATCCTGATCATGTACTATTGCGGAAAACATACACAATACATAAGCTCCTCTACGTTGATCATCAATATAGCAGCATCAATAACAATAAAACATCAAGAGCATTCACACATTAACACCGTATGTATCCCGGGGAAAGCATCTCGCTAAAAACCCCAACTATCTGTATATTAATGATTGAGTCATGTAACATTACAAAGTACAATGCTTATCACAAGCAATCCAGTACCAGCTCCACCTGTTACACACAATACAGCTCAGATCTGAATCATTCACTGGCTCAAATCTCTTTCGCTGCTTGCCTGCCTCTGCTGCTCAATACCTGCTCAAGAACTGATGATGATTCCAAGGAAACCACGTATTTGCTTGGCTAAATCACGTGAGCAAAAGCTACAATGTGGGCAAATAAGTGGGCAAACTCATTGGCATACTCAATCCCTTGATTGTGCAAGATCTGATGCACAACTATAGTCACAACTGATAGCAATCTGATTCTCTAACACCTGTCCCTGCTGAACTGAACATGCACTGACATGCAACTGATTTAACTGATGTATTCATTAGTTGTATTATGAGTTAATAACTTGTGAATTAATTAATAACTAATTCACCCAACTCATCTCTAGTCTATTCGCCAGTTAGACTAAATACAACCGTTTAACAAAGCTAAACTGAACACAACTCCATCAACTGCACCTCCAGTCCACTAAACTCAACTCACTTGAGTTCTAACTGAATTCATGCATGCAAATATTCAACTAACCCATAAGAACCACGTATTTCCTTCATGCAATTGCATTTGCCACATCCGTAGCTCGAACTGAAGTGCTCCAAGAGAATAAGATTAAGTTTATAGTCCAAATATTATTGTGAGATAATAATATTTGACTTTTCTATTTTGACAGCCAGTCTAAAAATAGACTTGATCACTCACATTGTGATCACTCACACTTTCATCAAAAATAGAAGTCCATCTATTTTTCCCAACTTGATCAATCATCCATAAACAACAACCTGCAATCCATAGACATGATCCATATGTCTAAAAATGGACATAGTCTAAAAATAGACTTGCGCCAAAAATAGCCTGCGGGCCCACTTAGTGAAGGCGACTCTTTTCACTAAGCTCCATCATCTTGTTGCAATCTCAACAAGTAGACCAAGAGAGGGTCAGAAAAATTACGCAGATTCCCTTCCCGGTGAAAAAGAAAGTTATGCAATCCTTCGAGGGGAAATCAACTTCCTCTATAAGTTCATCTCCGATTACGCTCAGATTGTCAAGCCAATATAGGACATGGTAAAGAATGATGCAATATACAGATGGGATAAAAGGGAAAAGGACGTGTTTTCCCGCATCAAGCAAGCTATTGCAGAAGCACCTTCTCTATACAGCCCGGATTTCAACAAAGATTTTATGCTTTACAACTTTGCTTCTCATATTTCTCTCGTCGTTGTACTTATACAAAAGGATGATCGGAACAGAGAGCAGCCAATATATTTCGTGAGCACTAGTCTTCAGGGACCTGAACTCAACTATCTCGCCATTGATAAACAAGCTTACGCAGTATAGAAGCACTTCCAACCCTATCTTTTGAAAAATCATTGTATCATCTTTGTTCCACACCCAACAGTCAGATCATTGTTTTTTCAACAAGACTTGGGTGAGGGAAGAGCGAATTGGAAGACTAGTTTACAGGAGTATGATTTAGAGTTCAAACCAATTCACACAATCAAGGGCCACACTCTATGTCGACTAGCACATAAGTAGTGGATGAAAATGAAGAATAAGATCCCTCTAGAGGGGAAAAAGAAATCGAAATGCAAAATGTAGAGTGAACTTCTCCCACTATTATTATAGACTCTTGGTATGCAAATGTGCGCCAATACCTTGAGCATGACACAGTTCCCTCCCATTTATCTACACGACAAAAGAGGGCACTTACACTCAAAGCATTGTCTTACCAGGTGGTGCATTGGGTGCTTTTCAGAAAGCATCAAAATGGAGTATTTCTCACGTGTTTGGAAGCACATGATTCAGAGAAAGTATTGTGTGACCTCCACGATAGACTAGGTGGGGGACATTTGGTGGGCAACACAACTGCGCATAAAATCATGCAGGTTGATTTCTATTGGCCCAAATTGTTCAAATATGCTCATGCTTACGCCCACAAGTGTCCGGTCTGTCAAAGGTTTTTCAACCCAAACAAGAAGTCAGTCGTCCCATTGCAGCTTATCACAGTGGAAGAACCTTTTCAATAGTGGGGCTTGGATGTCATTGGAGAAATCTTTCTGCATTCGTCAAAGAAATACCGCTATATTCTCACTACCACATACTACTTTATGGAGTGGACAAGCAATTCCTCTTAAACAAGTGAATGATCAGGAAGTCGTCAAGTTCCTTTAGCATAATATCATTTTCCAGGTTCAACATTCCTATTTCACTTGTTTTCGATAATGCAACATAATTTTCATTGCTAAAACTCTATGATTTTGCATTAAAAAATGGAATTGTATTGTACCATTCAGCTAATTATTATCCACAGGGGAATGGTCTTGTTGAGTCCACAAATAAGAACCTCATTCATATCATCAAAAATACCATATTCTCTTAACAAATGAAATGGACTTCACTTTGGTAAATGCTTTATGGGTTGACCGAGTCATGCAAAATCCCTCTCTTAACACCTCCCCTTACTTCCTGGTGTATGGAAAAGGAGCCATCCTCCCTCCTAACATTTACTTTCCCGCTCTCCAACTTTCACAAGAATCCCAAGGAAAGTCATGCTTATTAGTGCAGTGTAGGATGGACACTCTTCACAAGTTGCAGAAAGAAAGGTTGAAATCAAAAGGAATATTTCACTCCATCAAAACCATATCAAGAGGTGGTTCAACAAGAAGCCTGCAGGGAAGAATAACTTTAGTGTTGGTGACTTAGTCTTGAAGTGGGAAAATCCCATGAGGACAAAGGCAAATAGACCAAGTTTCAATCCCTGTGAATTGGACCATTCACAGGTCATGAAAAGCATGTCCAACACATGTATCATCTTCAATCACTTGACGAGTGGATTGAATCTTTCAACGTCAATGGCCAAGAATTAAAGAATTATTTTCAATGATGATCTGGGATTGTTCCATACACTATGTACATAATATTTTCTTGTTTGTTTGATTTTGTTTATGTTTGTGTCATGTAAATAAATGATGAGTTTCAATGTGTTTCTTGGCTCCTTTGTGTGTGGTTAAGTTAAAAGGGAGTTGTGTGACACTTCAACATTTGGCTAACCTTTTTTCCATCTTCCTTTTGTTGGTTATGTCTTTTGGTTGATGAAGTTCTGATGGAAAATGTGATTTGTCTCTAAGGAGAGTTTTGGTTAAACCATGAACCTGTGTCTATTCAAGAAACCCTCATGCCCTCACTCAGTTTTTATGTTTCGATGTTGTCATGCCTATCCAATTAGTAAAGGAGGAGAAGGAAAAAAATATAAACGAGCAAACCTAAATCGGGATCCTATTCCGCCCATAAAATGAATAAGTGCCAATGCATAGTCCTATAAAATAAATAAATAAAGGTGAAAGAAGAGAAAGGCTTCCTACGCAGAGAGGTGAAACAAGCAACTTCATCAGGGTACTATCCAGGCTTGATGGCAACAGAGAAATGTTTGTGTTCCTGTAGTGACTTTGTCGGGTACTTTCCAGGCCTGCTAGTAGCAGATAACACCCAAAAAAAACAAACAAACAAACAAACAAACAAAAACAAAACAAAACAAAAACAAAACAAAAAAAACAATACTCTCAAAATATTGAACTCGTGAACTTCACTACCCTTCCCAATTTGAAACTTTGCGATATCATTGAATCTTATGATGTGTTCAATTGAGAAAAGTATAGAGGGGACCATGTTTATTCATGGGGTAAGTTGGGATATCAAAGTAATCTACACAATGAATCAATACTCCCCGAAGAACCAAGAACCTGCATAGAAGAGTTAACCAAGGCAAAGAAGATAGAATTATGTCAGTGTGTCACCAAGTGTTGTCACTACTACAATACCCTCCAAAATTTTGGCTTACGCTCAATTTCAGAGCCTTCCTTGGTCTTGTACATTTTCATCACAAACTTTGAAACTCATTCCATATGTTTTCTTGAGGAGTTTTTGTCCCTTTTGCAATATAGGAAAAATGCCATATCTTCACATGTCAGTTGTCGTATCATGTATATAAGCCTATTCTAGAAGTTTCAAAGGTCACCTTTGTGTAAATAAGTTTTTCTAACCATGTAAACCTTTGTCGCACTCATTTCCAAAGTTTTAAGCATTGTCGCACAAGTGTCTTCACGGTCATTGCAAAGTGTATCTTAAGTGTCGCACTTGTCATAAATTTGTTGCACGGAGGGAAATGCATTGTCATGTGTCTTGGATGAACTATGTTGTTGTGTTGTCAAGTAAACTAAGTGTGTGATCACAGTCGAGATCTTATCATTGTTCACATCAATCTCAACCTTCCTACACTTAGTCATTTTCTATAAAAAAAATCTGACCAAGCAACCTAGCTTCACCTAGCCTCCCTGAACTACGCACTATGCAGCCTCAACCCTCTAGCTACGACCTCGCCTCTTAGCACTGCGTAATGCACAATTCCTTCCTCCAAGGATTGTTGCATTACGCAGTTTCTGTGCTCAAGCCCCGACCTTGACTACCAGAATTGCGCAATTCCTCCTCCCAGGTTGGCCTTAACTGCAGATTGCGTAGTATCTAGCTTCAAGCTCATCCTTGAGCTCCTACACTGTGCAACTGTGCAATGGCCCAGCCTCCCTTGTCTCCCGGAACTACACAATGTTCTCACTCAATTCTCATCCCCTCAGCCTGTCACACTGATCTCTAGAATTGTGTAGTTTTCTCCCTCAGTGCAGTCTCAAGGCTCAAGGCTCCCCTTGATTTCTTGAACTACGCAACTGCACAGTCACTGAGCCCTTTTCCCAGCCTCCCATCCAGTTCTAGCTTAGTTAATGGAATAGTATGCACAATCTTAGACTAGGGGGTTTTCGTACTAATGTCGTCTTGTCATGAGTGAATTGCATAAACAAGTACCTATCATGCCATGGGAGGATGATGAAAAATTAAATGAGGAGAGAAAAATGATGAAAGACATTCTTGTGACTGAGTATGCAAGCTAATAAATCAAGAGAAAGCAAAGGGACACCAGTTTGTGATCACCATTCAAGACTTGAGATCATTGAAGATACCTTATCACGAAGCCATGCAAAGGTGAAAAGAAAAGTATTCTCAAGTAGACCAGCAACACAAGTAGTAGTAGTAGTGGCTTGACATTGCCACATCATCAAGCATTCTATGTCAGCAGTGTCATGTCATGTCATGTCTGTCATGAGTTGTCACATGCCACACCATTATAGTTAATGATGTAAATTATGTTTCGAAAATGTATTGTAAAGTGAAAGTCCAAAGGACATGTATTCAATATTCAGAGTCATGTAAAGTTGAAAAGTCATAGAAAGTCAAATAGTCATGAAGGTAGATGAAGAGGCATAAGTAAGGTGAAGCGTCACTTCCTCGTTGTTATATATACACCCTCATTGTAAGAGCAGGGGACTTTTCAACTTGGCTTCTCTAGCAAGGCATTAGAGGTGGCTCCAACTCTCCACTATTGGAGCTAGTGGTGTTCATTGTATAAATGTGTCTTGGATATTTTACTTAATATAAGAAGCCCTGTGGGCCAACATGTTCTTCATGCATGGATTATAGATGTTTGTAAGACTATTTTGTGAATGTTTATAAGCCATGTTCACTTTCATCTGTACTAAAGTAGTTGAACTATTTTAGTTATTTTGATACTTATCATATTGAGAATGTGTTGTAATTTCTATTATCGTTGTCGCATCCTTGTGGACTATTCTGTTGGATATTAGACAGATCTTCCTTGTTACATTGGTTGCAATGACCGTTGCATCTACGTGGACTATTCTTCTTGGTTTTGCACAAATCCTTCTTGTTTATGTGCGTCTCTATGAGGGTGGTACTACTACGTCTCTCTTAGAGGCTCACTTTTCCTCCCCTCCGCAATGAAAGAACTTTGACACACATATGTTTGAACACTCACTAGGCACACCCCCCTTGCTTTTTGAAAGCACATTCACACTCCTCTCTCTTGTTGACAATTAGAGCCAAGGCATATCTTTAAGATAACCGACAACCGATCCATATTTTGGATGGGGATCTTATCCCAAATGGTGTGAGGTCTAATTAGGACCACTTATCAGGGATACCCCTTAAATGTTGGTGGGTCCAGCACTGTTAACATAACATTTTCAAACTTGTGAAAAAAAGAGAACTCACTAGAGTTTGATTTTAATAGTATAAAGAAGTGAATCAAACTGTTGCAAGTCATTTTAGATGAATGATCCAACAACAAACCAAAAACTAATATCTTACTATTTGGATTCCATAGGGAGGGATTGAACAACCCTCAATAATATAGGGAGGGAATAATCATAAAAGATCCTTCCTTGGGTCATATCTAAGGCCCCCATTGACAAAATGATGATTTCCAATTATAACCTCTAAGTTTGATTATTTCCAAGCTAGAGATAATAGGGATTATCTTTGTCATTGATATTTTTTCCTCTTTGAGTCCTCAAAATAAGCTAGCCCTCCCTCCACTCCTTGGACTAGAGAGTTAAGTCCCTTGTTCTTGTATCAGAGATTTCATTTGAGCCCCATAAAAAGAGAGGGGACATCTTGTGCATAAGAAAGAGTAGAAGGGGTAAAGGAAGCATTGAGACATTCTCGAGCTTATAGAGGCCAGTAATCAATATTAGGGTAGATGGTTGGGATCTTTAGATACTTGATAGCTTGGAGAGGAAGTCCTCCCCATTATTCCTCTTTGAAACAGAGGGAAAAGTTATCATGGTTCCAAATTAAATTTCCATAGCTGAGGGGGAGGAAAAGGAATTCTCACCTTAAATTTATTCATTACCTACTATCTTGTGTGCATCTAGAGCTTGGTGGCTTATTCTTGAGGTGTCTTCCTCTTGGTTGAGCTATAGTTTTTGGTTTGTTCACAATTGGTGAGTCATGGAGGAATAGTACATGGGCCTCTGAAGCCTTTCCATTCTTTTAAACCCATTTTGTCACTTAGATCCCTACAAGCAATCCACAAGCAATCCAACCTCAAATGTAATAGGAATGGCACCCCCACATTTGAAGGGGATTCTTTCATAATCAAACTTTTACTGAAACATAGTCTCTCCTTACCTTATCATTCAAACATCTACCAAACCCTTGGATACATTCAACCCTACCAAAAAATGAGCCATCCTGGTATGGTTCATGGTGTTAAATAAATTTCCGACTTCATATAATAACCCTAACGCATTCCCAATCTCTTTATATACCACTTCTAACTAGAGGGTTATTGGAAAACTAGACCAAGATGATTTCCAATTTTTTAAAATTGGCATTGAAATATACCCTCCATTTCTTGAGGAATGAGACTTGAGACCCATAAATCTAGCAGGAAAGGAGGATCTTGTTGGTGTCCTCCCCTGAATTTGTTACTTAGACCATTCACCCTCTCACTAGCAATGAGCATTTGGGCTCATATCCTAAAATATCTATGAAATTCCCTACAATCCATCATTTTAGGGTTTCAACCAACATGTCTTCACTAGAAAATCATCTAGCCAAATCTACCTCCTCCATGCTTAGATTTTTGTTGAGTTTCACTGCTTCTCCAAAGACTAAATTGGCCTCCTCTTATTTGCACTATACATATGTTTTTTTCCATCAATGGAATTCCTTTACTCCCATATTTAAATTTACCATAGTGGGTGTTTGATTCAGTACATTTGTACAACTACTCATAAAATTCCCAAAGAGTTGTTATCCAATAAACCCTCCCATCTAGAGATTTCATACATCCCCATGTGTGATAAACTAGGACTAGCATTTGTAGAGTCCTCATCATCACGAACTATGTTTGAGATCTAAACCCTTCATGAATGTCATCTACATCATCTAAGAGAGAGTAATCAAATAGATTTATCAATGTTTTTAGTTCTCTTGTCTCAATTTGATTGGGTCTCGTGCGTTCATAAAGCCCCTAGTGCCACCATCAGCTTGGGTCGCATCATATCAAGGGAGCATATCCCCTATATTTTCACTCACTTATCGATATCAAGCCCCTAATTCTCCTATGATGGATCTAAGTACTACAAGGGTATTCTCGGCCAACATTTTTTCTTCTAGATATTTGGGTTAACGAAAGCAACGCTACTGAACTTTTTCTAGTAAACCCTAACTGCAAGCCTTCCAAAACCATAGCAGCAAAGATTTAGATGAATATATATCTTCTAATTCACAATTTCCCTACTTTTCTGACAAACAAGAACTAAGTTATCCACCTAAGTGGAATAGTGAATAAGAAAAATGATTTTAGCATCAAGAAACCTTTTTAATCCTTTGTGTCAATGGCTTTAAAGTAGGATGAATCTTTGTAGTTTCTACTGATAAGGCTTAAATTATTTTTTCATTGGGATGGTGTGTTGAAATATTCTAGTGTCGTATGTTTTCAAATCTTTGCATGTCTAGGAGAAATCATCCTTTTACTATTTGGATAATTTAATGCATGCCTATCTATCCCATTTAGTGCAACATTAGCCAAGGATTGCATCTTTTAGGTCCTTGTCAATTCCTAGCTTGAACACTTCATATTACATAGATGAATTATGTGTCTTAACATTGATTGGATCCATAAATCCATCTTTCATATCAAGTAGATTTTCCATTGTAACCACATTTCTAGGGAGAATGTTGGCTCTCAAATCATTATCCCATTGTAAACACATTTTTAGGGATAATGTTGTCTCTCAAATCAGTGACATAACTTTTAGGGTCCTCGAAGGCTTTCTCACACTCTTCAACATCTATGATATTGTTTTGAAAAAATCCTAGTTTAGGAAATCAATGATCTTTTGATCATCATTGAAAATTTTATAACTTGTGATATTATTTGGGATCACAGGCCTGAAAATCAACTGAATAGAAAAATTATTCATAATAACACTATCTAGAGGACCCAAATGAGAAGCAACATCAGTTAAAATTATCAGTGATAACACTATCTAGAGAACCCAAATGAGAAGCAACCAACTATTTTTTTCAAACAAAATTCTTTCTTATATGTCTTTGGTTGGAATTCTATACTTACAATTTTTATATTTTTGAACTAAAGTTTACCCACTTCATTTTCATAATTTAGAACAACAATTTTACCAATTTCAATATGTTATTTTTGATTGAATGAAGAGAGATTCAAACCTACTCATGCATTACACACACACGAAGAGGACAAAAGGGACTTCGTTGATTGAAGTGAGCCCTTCTTTGAAGACGAGGAATTAAGCCTAACTATCTTGTACTCAGCCATATACCTTAAACTAGTATCTCCTACCATTGACCTTCACACTTGCACCTTAAACTCTAACTAGGAACTCTAGATACAAGCCTTAGGAATGTGGGAAGGAAACCTCTCAATATCACCTTCTTGTGATTTCTCTTTAAAATGATTTCCCTTTCTAAGTCTTCCCGATCTTCATTGGCTCCACAGGTGATCTCCTCTTGTTGGTTCCTAACTAAATTGTTTACCTTCAGATAATCTTGTACTTCCACTATTAAGAAGGGTCTCCCAATCTCAATTGATTCTTTTGTACAATAGTAGATGATGTCAAGGATTTTATACAACAATAGATTAAGACATTTTCATAGGTTTTTTTAACACTTTTAGGAAGCAAACATAAATCAAAGTTAAAATTTATTTTCCTCACTTATCCTATTGTTTGTTGTCCTTCCAAGGCATGACAAGACTAGGCAAAGCATGTTGAATTTTGTAGCTACAGAAGTCCTTCTAGATTGGTGTCATAGCTAGGAAGATCTTGTTTTTCCCTTTTAGAATATTTCATGCATGACATGCAAGCTATTTATAACTTATTTCTTATGTTTAGGAAAAGAAGGCCTATGAAAAGTAAGTGACTTATATTTAGCAACTCGACAATTTAATCTTAGCCATCAATCTACGCCTTAATGAAGTTATAAATTGAGCCTAAGGAAAGAGGCTAAGACACATGATCATTTTTGAGCACTTGAACGAGTCACACTTACCGAATGAGAAGGATCGACTTGACCAAGGAGATTAAAGAGGATGTTGAGGAGATTTCGAGAGGAAATTTAGAAGTCAAATTGGAGGAAGGAGGAGACCAAGCAACAAGGGGGGTTTTCTTAGGCTGAATTTCTCAACGAGAGGTCGAGTTATAGCTATTCTTATCAATTATAATTTCCTGTGCATTTATCTAAGGGTTTGACCCATATTTTATGAGTTAAAAAGAATGGTTTTATGGGTGAATTTTCTTGTTGTACTTGTCATTGATTTCTCGCTTATTTCTTCTACAAATTTACTTGTTTATTATCAACATATTTAGTTTTCCATAGTTCTGAAACTTATTTGGTAAAATATTTTTCTTGGTATCATTAAATTACTATGAGAAATTAAATTGAGGTTTATAAGTGTAATACCCCTACTAGTTTTTAATGTAAATATATGTACCTTGATATTAGGTTGGTGAGTCAAAGACATTTTGGTGACATGCCTATGTATTTATATGATATATTTTGGGGCAAGCATGCTTAGGCATATATGTCGGTTTTGGTTATGTGTCCAGAAGACCAAGATTGTAATATGATGTAACCAATGTAACTAACAAGTAGACGTTAAAACACAAAAATCAAAGATCAAGACTAGACCAAAAATAGATTTCATGTTATAGATATAGGTCATATGAACTAATTAGGGTTCCCCACGAATACTTGCTCGTATTTTCCTTGTTAATAGATCAAACTCACAAATAGATATTTGGGATAAGGTTTCAATACTAGGGTCTACAAGAGGCTGCCTCTTGGAGTGACCACTATAATCACACACAACCATTGATTGATATTTGAGCACTTTCTGCAAGGTAGATAAGGGAATCTCTTCATGGATTTATTTATGTACAAACTTGAAAAATACCATGTAGAGAACAAGGCTTAAATGGGAGGGTGAATGTTGATGCAATGCAATGTACACAACAACTAAATGAAATGAAAAGAAAAGAAATGCAGGAAAATGATACTAAATGCAGTGCGTTATGAAGTAAATAAAAGCTATGTGTAATAAAGGAAAAGCAATGTAGAAGAGTGAGGCTTCAATGAGAAAAGAAATTAGTAATGTGTAGAAGGAGATAAAAGGTTCATGTAAGGAGACTGCACTAAATGAAAACTAAAAGAGCCATGCAATGCCATGCAAACAATTGCTAGATTTAATGAAATTAAGAGCAATGCGGGAGAGTAATGCTAAATGTAAAAGAAAAGAAATTTGATGGACTCAACTTCATGTAAGACAATGAATGGAAATAGAGCTAACAATGAAATTAACTACATGTGATACAAATGAAAAAAAATAGAAAGGAATGAGACTAACTACGAAAACAAATGCATGTCTAACTATTCTAATCAACTGAAACTAAATCTAAACCCTAATCTAGCTGAAAAGGAGGTCAAGATTATGTGAATTCAAACTTCCAATGTAGCCACTAGAGTTTCTCCCGACCTGCAAACAAAAAGGTATTAGCAATTAATACCAGTATGATGTAATGTGCAAAAACAAAGATGTTTACTGATGTTGCTTGCACAAAAGAAATAAGGTCTCACATGTTGGCAAAAGATTTAGTCATAAAGGAATGCTCTAACCAGGCCGCAATTATATCTTGATGTACATAGTGGTAAACTTGAAAACTTTAGAAACCTATCAAATATATGCATTCATTCATATTCAAATTTGCAGAATGCATAAGAAAAATGAGGGGTCACTTTATTGCATAAGATTTTTCCTAAAAGGACTCTTCCAACCAATCAACGACTCTATCTCAATAAAAAAATATCAGCTTGTAAAAACTAAAAGAAAAAAGTTAAAGATGAGCATTCATTCAATGAAAGAGTGTTAGGAAAAAAATCTCATGAAAAAACCCTAACCTAATCTTGTTCAAGGAACTTGTCAAGATCATGAGAACCTGACATAACCGTTAGTGAGAGTTGAAGTTCCTCATTGTCTTGGCAAGCCTTTGAACATTCAAAGGGTGAATCTTCAAATTTTGGTGTCATGTTAATATTAACAAAGGGATATGGATAGCTATCATTAGAAATGTCGATGAAGTCATTGTTAACAGAATGACAATTGTTAAAGTCGTTGATTTGATTAGATTCTTGTTCATTCACAACATAAGATTCTTCATGGGTTAAAAATGCAGATGAATCAATTGGAGAGATTTGATGAATGGTTTGAGATGAAGAGTCATCTTCTTCCCATGTTAAATATTGAACGTCAAAAGGGATTTGAGCGATGCATTAATTCTTTTCACCTTCTAGATGAAAGACATCAATATCTTGTGCCTGATTGCAATCGAACCCAGCAGAATAAGACTCCAAGGATTTAAAATGATTGTTAGCACTGCACATTCATCAAACAAGTCAAGATACATGAATAATGCATAGAGGATGAAAGAAGATGAAAATATTCTCATCTAAAAGTACCAATTAAATCTGATTCAAAATTCATATCTTATATATTCACATTAGCTTGAGGAATCGAAAAATCATCACAAGAGTTATGCTCTATAAAATCATTTGAACATCCAATTCCACCCAAGCTAATGCCTTGGTCATGGCAGGGAAACAAAGGTAAGAGCATATCATGGGGAGATGGAAGATTAACTAAATCAGCATGACTTTCATCAACATGATAATCAGGAGATGACTTACCAATCTAATTTTCAAGTTGCCCTACCTCTAAGGAATTTATATCAACTTGTATTTAGTAAGACAACTGTGTTCCTTTTCATGCAAAGTTTCCTCATTACCTAATTCATCAACGACAAAGATTTGAAGGTTAGTACAAGAATCTATTTCATTGGGTAATGAAGACAAAGGAGGATGAGAGAAGTTCAGTGTGACCATTTCCTCCTACAAGGCTTGAGGTTCTCCTCGACTCACATCTTAAGGAAAAATAAATAAATAAATAAATAAAATTGGCATAACAAAATGAGAAATATAGTTTGGTTAATTTATAACTTGTGGATCATTAGAAACCTCTGATGATAGCTTTTCAATGTGCAGATCATACTTAAGTTGTCTCTCAAAAAGACTAACCAAATGTGGAAACTCTCTAATTAAATGATGCCAATCCTTATCTTTCTTAGGAACCCTTTTATTGATTCATCCAGTCACATTCTGAACTCATCAATTTCTTTAAATAATTTTTCAAAACTACACTCTTCAAAAGCAAACACAAACTCATCTATGAAATGTTCAAAAGAATGGATAGATGTGGGTGGCAAGGTATTACACCATCGATTTGATGTGACCTTGAAAAGCAAGAGTGAATAGTTTTCATATGGCATTGTCATGACGCACATCATTAAAGATACAAATTTCAAGAAAATGAAGGATATGCTCAGATGCAAAGATTTCCTCTCGCCATCAAACTTATTCTTTGACAAGATATGGAATAACTTGATAGGGACTGAAATATTTACCTTTTCAAAAAAAAAAAAAAAACCGAAATGATGATTTGGGAAGGATCCATTTAAACATTAAAAATTTAAAACAAGACTCCATAGGGTCAGCTTGTCATCTTCCCTCCTAGTGCAAAATCTATTAACGGGGAAAAACGTACCACTAATAATTAAGGGGTCTCCCAGGTGTGAAGTCCCAATTAGACCTCACATCATTTGGGATAGGATCCCCATTTGGTATGTCGACCGAGTTGCCACCATGTGTGTTTTCTCTTGGTTGTTAAATGTAAAGAAGTTAGCATGAGAACAAGTGTAAAATTCCAGAGAATGAGGACAAACTCAACCCATAATTGATAAACTCGCATAATAATATACAATAAGATAACAAAAAAATAATAAGAGAATTATGCCTCAAGTGGAGTTAGTTAGCTAAGACCATTTGAGACATACAAGAAAGAAAGTACTTGAGGTCAACTGCAAATTAGTACATAGTAGGTTACTAGCATCTGCATCGAATAAGAAAGCAAAGATTCAAAGCTAACATATGAGTCACATGCCACAAATTAGTTCATTAACGTATAATTAATATGAAAGCACACATGCACACATGATTGGAGCATCGGTTAACGAATACAACCAGCAGAAGAATGCATGGGAATCTATGCCAAGAATGAAGAACTTCTTATTAATGTTGTTGCAAATCCAAGTACATATGCCACGAGCTCGTCAAAATCCAATTGTGGAATGAGGGTTGCTCATATTGTCTCCATCATAAAACCCTAACCTCACCACCACTCAGCATAAAAACTGCCAAAAGTGAGAATGCTTTCAGCGCCCTAAACACAAAATGTTGTCTAAATGCTAGCAGAGCTCTAGTGCTAAAAACCCCTCCCTTAAGATATGAGCACAAACAAATAAGTTAGGTGATCTTTTACCTCCCCTTGACTTTTTAAGATATGAGTACAGACAAATAAGTTAGGTGATCTTTTACCTCCCCTTGACTTTTCATGTGCCTCGTGACCTTTAGATTTCTATAAATTCACTTTAACATTTCTCTATTTGTATAATCACAATAAAAATATAACATTGGCAACATGAAAAAATAAACATAATGGGCTTTAATGTTACATCACATTTGAAGACTCGATCCATGCACTAATCTTTCTTCCTCAAAGATTATATTATGTTTTTTTGACCTAATTTAGTGACTTCTTCTCCCTGGCTGGTGTATTCCCAAAATGCATCCGGCTGGTTATCAGTGAAAGGGCACTGCTGCATTTTGTTGGCCTCAAAGCGATGTATTACTCTGCTTTGGTTTCTGCCAGAGTGTTGAGCTATACGCCAGTAGATTTCATATAAGTTGCCATCCTCCTTTAATTCTTTTAATTGTAGTTTTCACAACAGATTTAAGTAGGTTTCCAACTCGAAGATATTCGTGTGTGTTATTAAAATAACCCTAGAGAAAAGAGTCTCATGGAAGCACCACTTATTGCTCGAGGAAATGCTTGCAAGAGTAAAAGCATTGAGCATCAACAGGGCTGTAACTTTCACTGTCGCCATGCTTAGGATAGGTGCGTTGGTATCCTTCATATAACGTACCAAAAAATAAGTCTTTGGTTGCCTCTTGCTCAAACTAACATGCTCAAGTTCAGTTGCCAATTAACTAGCTCTTACGCAGGAAAAACCATCAACTCTGTTTTCTTCTTCTTTTTTTTAAATCAAATGTCGTAAGGGAAACAAATGTATCCAATTGAAGTAAGAAGTCCAACAACGCATCAAGACTTGTTAAGTGCAAATGCTAGAACCTCTGAGAGGATTGAGAGCGTTATGGGTGGCTCCTCTTCGGCAAGTGTGTTTCTACTTTTCTTCCACGGTTGGCATTTAAGTGTATGTACTAAGGTGCACATGTTGTCAATTTCCACCCCAACAGTGGAAAAGGAATAACTTAAATGATAGTGAGAGTGGACTTGACATTAAACACATTGAATAACCTAATTGATCCAAGTACAGAAAGAAGGACAACAAGAAACCCTGAAAAGCCAAGAGGCACCTTGTATGCAACATAGACAGGTGATATGTGCAGTGAAATATTACTTACTGTCACTGATATGTAGGAAAATATCACAATGTAGTTGAGCAATATAGCTATGATATCAGCAGCTCTCTCTCTCGAGTTCCTCTTGAATAGGACTTTATGCCAAAAATGCAAGAGTGATATTAAGTGATTATGCCATAGGAACAGATTCTTCCTTATCTAAACGAATGAAAGAATTCTCCTATGCCATATTTTCTTATTTGCTTATTGTCAATTGGAATACCCTAATTCTTCTGCAACCCATTATGCGATGAATGTAATACTTGACTCTGCAACTTAGCAAAATGAGGATGCATCGAACATGCTTGCTTTTACCTTGATCAACTTGGTTACATTCTTCTATACTAAATCTACAGGTTGACAATCCCAGATATAAAGAATCTTCAAGAAGCTCTTCATCAATCATCAGTGGGACCAACTTTCGAGGGTTTATGCCCGCAGCAAAGACATACAAGTCTAAATTTTCAAAAACAAAGATGATACCTTGTATTCCAATATCTCCATGACTCAGAAGTCTAAATCAAGTCAATCTGTATTGTTGGCCAGTCGCAGGTCATTGATACCATTTCTCTTTACCAACATTGCTAGAGTACATTCCCCTCAGTTGTCTTCTACAAACAATTGGAACTTTTCCAGAACACATTAAAAGTAGGTGTATATATCATTTGCGCATATCCCAACAGAGGATCTTTGGCATTTGATTACCTGAGACTGATCTATTGTATGGGCATCAGCGCAGGGAACCATCGGCAAGCATAAATGCAACCATGCTAACAAGGGGTTCAGTTGTTCCTTTTTGAGATTAACAGTTAAGGGAACTGTGACATATGTCTTTCGGATCATGTACAAATACAATTAAGACTAATCACGCCATGTTATAACGTTGCATTTCGCACGACTCAATTCACAAAACTTACTTGCAATGTGTTGAAGGGAAACGTTAAGATTAACCGTTGTTAAGGAACTGTGACATGTATCTTCCGGATCATGTACAAATACAATTGAGACTAATCACGCCATGTTATAACGTTGCATTTTGCACGACTCAATTCACAAAACTTACTTGCAATGTGATGAAGGGAAACGGTAAGATATCGAGTGCAATGTGATGAAGGGAAACGTTAAGAGATGAGTGCAATGTGATGAATGGAAACGTTAAGAGATCGAGTTCACTTGCAATGGAGTTTGATTGTGGGTATAGGAAAAAGAATTGGTTAGGAAGAAGAAGTATTATATTAAGGAATTCAATTCTAAGTGTTATCTTTAACAAAAAAGAGTATATTGGAGTTAGCATTCTAAGTAGGCCAAAGGTTTTTATTGCTCAATTAAGAATCGGCTTGCATTAGTTTCCGTGTGAAATAGGAATGTGGAAAAGGCCTAAAGAAGTTTGGAAAGAACAGGTGTGTACAGTTTGCACCTCTGGAGCAGTGGAATCCAAAAAACATTTCATTTTGAATGTGATGCTTTCAAAGACATTAGAGAAATTTATACGAAGATGTTAGAATCTGTTTCTTAGCATTGTCTTTTCAGCAAATTGGGTCAGTTCGTCATCAATTTAAATAAAAAAATGATTAAATTACAAAAAACTAAAAACAAAAAAATTGATAATAACATAGAGCATTCTTAATCCAGCAAGCATTAAACTATCATTTCAGGTGGCAGATGAGTTTCATTGTGATCAGTGTGAGCGACTTGTGATCACGGGTAGTCGCAGGGAAAAATGCGATCCATATAGTTGCATACTGCAAAGTCAAGGAGGAGATTAGGTTCAGATGAAATTTGTGATAGCGATATGCGATAGAGGATTACTGTCATCGCTGATCGCAGATAAGAGATGCTATATGGACAAGGATGTGATTTGAGACGACAGGGGAAGTCGCTAGTCGCCATTTCTATATGCGACAAATCACAGATTGTTGCGATAGATTGCTACCTACTTCCTAGTATACCCATGGGCTTTATTCCCTTTGACAGCCATGCAACTTTCTGTTGACAAAATTTAAACTCTAAAGTGCTCTGAATTTAGGACTTACACAAGTAAGGTATCATCATTCTTCGCATTGTGATCAGAAACAAATTCAGGCTACCCAGAAGTGAATACAAGTGTTCGTCCATACTGCAACTATGCATACCAGTTTACTCTCCATGAAAACCCCTCACAATCCTCAAATGTCACAATATTTGGCTATGAAAGTTACCAGAAATGACACTTACTGTTGTGACCAAAAAAATTCTTTGGATCGTCCTAAGAAATGATGGATGCTCCGTAAAAAGATATTTTACGAAGTCTGCAACCATTTCCCTAATTGACGTCAACAGACCTTCGATATGCTAAGCTTAGTCGTCGATCTTGGAATGGGGCCCGCCACTAATTTCTCGTCATGGGGATCTTCCGCCAGGTCGAAAGTCGTTGACCGGCTAATCGATAATATCCACATATTAATTTATGTATATATATTTATTGATGTGGTTGTGTGTGAGGCCACGCATATTTTACCTACGCATTAGTTTGTTTACATGTTGCCCAGGGTGTTTTTTTATAAATTATTATTATTATATAATATATACATTTGGGGTTATAAATTTGTTGTATTTTATATGTGTATATATTATATATGTTTTTTTATTTGGGTTATAAATTTTGTTGTATTTGTAGTTTTTTTTTACTTTATATGTACATAAATGTTTATATTTATAGATTTGAATTTTACGTACATAATTTTGTTTTTATATATAAAGTTGGTTAACTTTATATATTTAGGTAGGTGTATGGGTGTATAGAGGACTTACACTTGATCTTTTTATATATATATGAATTTATGTGTTTTAATGATGGGAGCGTATAACAAACTTCACGGGATAAAGTTACAAGTGTGCCATGTGGAAATTGAGAGGGGAAAGGCTTTTGTGTGCGATGTGGAAATCGGAAATTGAGAGGGGAAAGGCCTTTGTGATGGTTAGGGAACTGACTATACCATTTTGGTCAGGATTTTTAAGTATGGGTTTCTTCTCAATAAGATTAAAAATTTAATTTCGGGGTTTAGATGAGTTTTACAATTTTGTAACAATTGATGAGTTGAGAGTGAGAGAGAGAAAACTTCAACGGGGTATATTTTTGTGTTCAAGAGTCGAAATTCGATGTGTGAGGAGTCAAACAAAAGATAATTTTGAGAAGAACGCATGTGGCAAATTAGAAACGGGATTTGGTGACAGAAAATATCTAGAAATCGAAAAAGCTACACGAATTTTGAGAAGAAGAATTAGAGTTCAATTGGAACTTCTAGAGGACATAACTTTTTGCTTAGGTGTCGTATTTTTGCAAGTACCCATTCTACAAAAAGTTATATGTGTGGAATGTGTCATGTTGGAACCCATGTGTGAATTTGGATTAATTAGAAGATTAAATGTAAAATGTACATGTAAATGCAAAATGCAAATGTAAAATGACATGTGATGGAATGTAATTCAAATGGAGTGAAAGCCCTTATTGGATATTTTCATTAAAAGATTCAAATATTCCCCTTTGGTGTCATGATAAGATATAGGGTTAGGGGTTTTGTACAGGAGTCGAATTCAAGTTGGTGTCTTTCATTGGCATTCTGCATAGGGTTTTTGGGGGCTGTGCGAGAAGAGTGTAGGAGGTTGTGCAACCTCCCTGTCACCATGGCATGGAGGTTTGCATGTGATGTAAATTTTTGGTTGTGTTAATGTGAAAGGAGTTTGAATTCCAGTTTGTGGTTTAGTGTATTGTCTAGTTTCTTGTTATTTTTAGTAGTTGTGTGATGCAATTTGTTGTAGAGTTTGTTGGTTAGTTTACTTTTATTTGCAGCAGGGTAGTACCATTTAGTTGGCTTATGTGTAGTAGTTTGTGTTGATTTTCAATAGTCATGGAATGACATATGTTGGTTTAATTTGTCGTGTAGTGTTGTATTTCTACAACTGTCTTGTCATGTATTGTGTTTGTTTCTGCAATTAGTTTTCAGATTCATTCTTCTTTTTGGTGGCCCTCCTAGTGTAGAGGGTCGCTAACAAATTGCGCCAACTGGGAAAATCTTAGTTCCCCTCTTCAACTGGGTGGCAGCAATGGTGGAGGGAATCCCGGGTGGTTGAACTTCTGGTCACACAAAGGTTAGGGACCTAGCCAATCTGTAGCCTCAAGAAGAATGCAGCATCATTAGTTTCATGGCTCAAAATATTATGGGATATTGTTGTTTTGGAAGATCCTCGTTCATGGGGCTTTGGTGGTGTTTTCGTTGTGGAAAGAGAGGCCCCTTAAATTGTTTTGTTGGTCGTGGAAATTATCATAAAACCTATGGCTACAAATGGGAAAGATTCATCCTCAAAGTATGCTAGAAGACACAAGTGGTCTACGGGGATGGACGTGGCCATTCCTCATTTGCTCATTCGATATTGGAGAGGTGTGATAACATGTATCAATTTGGGTATGTGTTTCACATGATCTAAGATGGTTTCACTGAACATTTCTTATAGTGGAATCGTTTCAACGCATCTCAAGAGGAATTTAACAGAGAAGTGCAGATTTGAAGATAAGACAGGTTTGCACAAATGTGTAGTGGGAAAAGGTTGCATGTAGCACATTGTGGTTGCACCAAGGAGGGTCTCGAAGGATTCAGTCAAACACGTGGACTTTTGGAGATATGAAATTGTGTAAGGTCCAAATCCATGGATTCAACACGATGGAGCAGAGGCCATGTGAAGACCTATGAGGTCTATGATGGAGGGAAGCTCATGTTAGAATATGACCACTACACGGTGGGAAAGGGTGAGCAGTGTCAAGGAGGCCTACGCAAGGCTCCATGTTCAAGTGTGATGAGTAAAGAAAATAAACACATGGAAGAACATGATTTATTGTCTATAGGAACTTGACTCCTATAGGTCTCTTGGCATAAGGAGACATGCATTATTATTTTCAGAACGACACTGTGATGATCATGGTAATGAAATTATTTCTCTTTCTGCTAGTTGGAGAAAGAAGGATCCTCTTGCATAAGGAAGAAAGCTATTTAGGGACAAGGTTATTAATGGAATGGGTGGGATGCACACAAATGATTTTGGAGGAACCATACATGTTGCAAGGGAGTTAATTTCCTTTACTTGGCAACTAATCGTGACAGGGGAGCCGCTTCTCGTAACGTGAAGAACCCAGAAATTTTGTAGGACGCCTCCTCTCATATCTACCTACTTTCATCGACATGCCTGAGGTAACACATGCGTTCAGGGGCTACTATGACATGACTCAACCTCCTAGATGACCTTAAGGAAATGGAGCCGACATAACAAGGCCTTACTGAATTTCCTCGGGTGCTACAGGACCCCCAGGAACTAACCAAGCATTCCAAGTGTCCAGACTCCAATCCCTAAGATAAAAACCTTTTTCAGTGATCTAGACCCCCAGTCGTTCCCATGACAAGGCCTCCAAGTGACTATAACCCTCCATTCGCTCCCACAAGCCCTCTTCCCAGACACTGTAGTCCTTTTTAGGCAGTCTTGTGCTAGTGACCATGATATTTAAGCCACTTTTTTAGGGCTAGGATCCAAACCTCTACCCATAACTTAATGAAACTTCCAGAAATGATAAATAATACGGAGACAAAACCTCTAACACAAAATGATTATGTTTGACAGTCATTTCGTCAAACACATTGAGAACATGCAACCTACAGGTCATGAATTAATATTTGAACATAGAGGTATGAAACTTATCTGAGGTTTACCAAGAAGGACTAATGCCCTCTCACAATAATTATCATGAGACCAATTAGGTCATGCATTCATTAACCAACCATTCATCAATTAAAAGGTAATAAGGGCCATACTTAAATCTGTCATAAAACCATGCTTATAACCAGCATATAACTAGATAATCAACAATGATATAACAACCATTAAAGCCAAATAATAACAAGTAAATTTAATCATAAATACAAGAGGAACTTATCTCTTATTAACCATATGAAAAATCCAACCAATTCAAGGACTTCCACGTACCACCTGACCATAGATTGGATTGAACTAAATATTTCTTTCAGCCAATCACCCCCATGCCATATTCCAATCATGAATGTGGGATATCATGGGATAAACCAAACCATAAACAACCAAGGGAATCCATAGGTTAAACCACCTCAACCCTCACAATACCGTGATCTCACCTAAACTGGCCCCAAGATCACAAAACCGAACCGACCCTGGATGCCTCAGAATTCCTTCACCATCCCTAGAGGAATTTTCCTGTCTCCACCCACCTGTTGAGAGCTTCCCAAAGAAAACCATCTGCACCCCCAACCCTTTAGATTTTCCTGAGACCACCTCACCCAGATCCAAAACCTTATGACAATCCAAATTCAACCAAGAATGAATCCCATCACACCATGGCTTCCGAAAATGGTAAGGCAAGGCTAAAACCATTGTCAAATCTCATGCCAATGACAACAAATGAACCAAATACACACATGCATATACCATGCATGTTAAAACAACTTAGGAAATCATACATGTAACCTTTTACTAGCAGTAATCCCGTTGAAACCGCTTGATCCAACCTTTCCTTGTTTGATCCTTGCTTTCATTTGCTTTCCTTGTCCTTCCTTTGCTTTCCTTGTCCTTCCTTTGCTTTCATTGTCCTTAGTTTTCTTGTTTTCTTTCCTTCTCCTTCCTTTACTTTCCTTGTCCTTCCTTTGCTTGCTTGTTTTCCTTCTCCTCTTGATGCTCTTCTCCTCTCAAGAACCAATTCCAAAACTCCACTGGCAAAAGGCTAAACCAACCAAAAGTTGTGAATTAATCCTTAGAAGCCTTTTTATCAATGGGGCCTCTAATTTCTTAAATTTTACTCTATTTTCCTTTCCTCCTCACATGAAACCTATGACATTTCACCTTCCTTTTCTCCTATTTTCATTTATTTTCATAAAATAAATGTCGATAATGCATTTTTTCCTTTTCAAATCCTTTGTTAATGCCTTCGCCAATTTCTCCTTAGCCATAATAACAAGAAGTGATGCCCACTAGGATACTTTGCCCAACATTCAACTTGGAATACGTATCCCATGACCTTGGTCTTATTTTGCCTTTGTTAGCTTTATTACATGAACTTTTAACCCGAGACTGTTACAAACCCCTCCCCTTTAGGGGAACATTGTCCTCGGTATTCAACGACACCTACAACTAGCAAAATTGCTGAAAACCAAAACATATTGCCCATGGATATTTATAACCCAGCTCGATGCAGTGTTTACAATGAAAAGCCTACTCCAAAGCAAAAACCATCATGAAAAACATGAAATCATGACAACCATACCACTTATTGGAGCTTTATAACACAGCTCATTATGGTATTTACAATGCCATCCATACATAAATATGTACATATACCAAAAAATCATTTGCTTCCATGGGGAAATAACGAAGGATATATATCCTGCATTTGATCATCCATCTCCCATGTAGCTTCATCGGGCCCAAAGTGCTTCCACTACACTTTAACTTGCTTGATTTCTTTGTTCCAGAGCATGAGTTGTTTCCACTGCAATATGCACTGAGGTTCCAGCTGGAATTCTCCTTTTGGCTCCACCTGTAATACAAACCAATCAATAATGTGATCAACATCCTTTACATTTGTTTTTAGCAATGAAACATGGAAAAAATCATGGACTTTCACTGTCGGAGGTAGTGCAAGTCTGTAGGCCACTGGTCCAATCCTCTCAAGGATCTCGAAAGGCCTGCAATACCGAGGTGCCAACCTGGCACATGATCCAATCCTCAAGGAGATCTTCTTGGGCTTAATGTGCAAGTACACATGTTCCCCAACTTGAAACTCTTTAAATGCCCTATGTTGGACTACATAAATCTTCTGCCTATCATATGATACCTTTAGATTCTTCTTAATAACCTACATTTCTTGTTCCATTTCTACCAACGTGTCTAGTCCTTTCAACACCCTGTTCACCAAATCACTCCAGTTTATGGGATTATTACAACTCCGCCCATAGAGTGCCTCAAATGGACACATCCTTAGTGATTCCTAAAAACCATTGTTGTAAGAAAACTCAACCAGTGGAAGATACTCATCCCACTTCCATTGTTGATGCATCACATACATACTCGGCATATCCTCCTGGATCCTGTTGACCCTCTCTGTTTGTCCATCTGTCTATGGATGATAAGTTGTACTGAAGGCAAATTCTTTACCCAACCATGCAAATAACTCTTTCTATAACCTAGAAGAGAACATGTCATCTTTGTATGATACAGTCTTCTTCAAAACACCATGCAATCTCACTATATCTCTGACGAAGACTTGTGCTTGCTATGTCACTAGCTGAATATGTAGACTTTACCAGAATGAAGTGTGCTACCCTGCTCAACTTGTCAACCACAACCATAATAGAGTCATGTTGTCTAGATGTCCTTAGCAAACCTGTAATGAAATCCATGGAAATAACCTCCCATTTCCATTCTAGAATCATAATAGGATGTAACAAACCAGTTGGGTGATCACACTCATCTTTTACCTGCAGATAATCCAAACATTTAGCAACAAAATCTATCACTTCCTTCTTTAGATTCAGCCAATAGTAGAACTTCTTTAGCATTCTCGATGTCTTTTGATATCCTGGGTGACTTGAATATGGATTGACATGAAACTCCCTCAAGATAAGATTCTTGAGCTCACTTTCATTTGGCACATAGATCTTGTCCCTATATCTAACCAAGCCATATGTTGTGAGACAATAGTCCACATCCTCATCACCTGTACCCTACTGTAACCTATGCTTAAGTTGTTGGTACCTATCATCTTGTTGTCTTTCATGTAGGATCCATTCTCGTAAATATGTCCCATAAGAACTCATAGTTGTAACATGATTTAATTGCACTCTCCTAATGAGACTCATTCAGTTTCCTCAACTCATAACACACCACTTGTCCCTCATGCATCAGGACTCCACCAAACCCTCTCTTGTAAGCATTTGTGCACACCACAAACTCTTTATCTGGATCTGCAATATTTAACACTAGAGCATTTGTTAACAACTGCTTCGACTGCTTAAAATGCGCTGCACATTCTTCTGTCCATTCAAATTTATTTCCTTTCCTCTGCAAGGATGTAATAGGATATGCAATCCATGAGAAGTTCTTAATGAACCTCTTATAATAGCTTGTTAAGCCCATAATGATTTGACCTCATCCACATTTCTAGGAGATTGCCATTCCATGATAGCTCTTATCTTTTCCAGACCTACTACTATGCCTTCCTTGGAAACCACATGCCTCAAGTAATGTACCTTTGTCCAAAAGAAAATGCATTTTCTAAAGTTGGAATACAACTAATGCTCTCTTAGAAATCTCAATACTAATGCTAAATGTTCGGCATGCTCTTCCTCACTCTTAGAATATATCAATATATCATCAATGAATACAATAACAAACTTGTCCAAATAAGGATGCAACACACTATTCATCAAGCACATAAAAGTAGTTGAAGCATTAGTCAAACCAAAAGGAACTACACCAAACTCATAATGACCATCCTGGTCTGGAAAGCAATCTTATAGTTGTCCTCTTCTTTAATGTGTACCTAACGGTATCATGATCTCAAATCAATCTTTGAGAACATTATTGCCCCCTTCCACTGGTCAAACAAATCATCAATACTCGACAACGGATAAATGTTCTTGATGGTTACCTTGTTCAGTTGCCTGTAATCAATACCTAACCTGAGAGTACCATCCTTCTTCTTCACAAACAACACTGGTGCACCCCAAGGTGTTACACTTGGCCTAATGTACCCATTTTCAAGCATTTCCTTAAACTCCAACTTCAATTCCACTAGCTCTAGAGTGCTCATCCTGTAAGGTGCCTTCAATGTTGGTGTTGCCCCTGGTACCAATTCAATAGAAAAAGTCCACTTGCCTATGAGGAGGCAACTCTAAAATATCTACTGGAAACGCATCCTGTAACTGTTGTAATACAAGGTACCTCTTAAATATTTATGCATCTTCAACATCCATACCCTTGTCATTACAAATATGGACTACAAATAGTACACACCCCTTTCTGCGACTGCACTTGGCTTGGATAGTTGTAATCATCCTCACTGATGTAGGCTTCTTCTTTCCCTGCAAAATTCTCTTTTCTCCATTGTCATCCAGGCACTCAATAGCCTTGTCATAGAAATCTACTTTGGTTCTATGGAGGTACAATCAATCCATACCCAAAAGAATATTATGTGATCCCAATGGAAGTACATTTAGATGTGCTAATGTAGGCATACCATTCAACTCAAATGCACAATCTCTTACCCAATGATGAACTCTCTTTTTAGTACTTGTAGCCAACTACACCAACCAAGACTCTTCAAGCACTTCTTTTCTCAAACCACACTTATCCACCAGGTCAGGATTAACATAACTATAATTAAATCCAAGGTCAATCAAAATAGAAACAACTTGACCACAGAGCTTACCTTCCATCTCAATAATGGATGTTAGGTGATCTACTTGCTTGTTGTCCACAATTGTATAAATACAAGGAATTTTATGGCCCACATTCCCAACCATTTGTGCCTCCCGAGCACTATATATATGAGGCCTTCCACCCCGTTACAATGTAAAATCCTTTTTGCAATGTCTTTGCCACAATTCCAACATTGGAATGGTCCTCTACATCACCTATATTATGTTGCTCTCCACGATGTGACCCATGTGCCTTCTCAACTGCATTAAACTTCTTGTAAGGAACCACATTCTCTTTATTACTTGCATCCTGAGGTCTTCCCCGCTTCGGTGGCCACTTCCCTTTAACTTTCTCATTACCCTTCAAAACACGCATAGGTTCAGCTTTATACTTTGACTTCTCATAACAATGCTTCAGTTTCTTGATGGCTTCCTCCAACAATTGTGGCTCATCAAACTCAATCCAGTCTCTATATGTTGTTGGCAACCCACTTATGAACCTTTGAATCTTTGTTTTCTCATCCTTGAGGTAAGGCACATATCTCAACAACTTCATAAACCTGCTAGTGTACTCACCATTTGTCATAGAACCCAGATGTAGCTCATAAAACTCCTTAGCTCTATCATCATAATACCTCTCAAATAGGTACTTCTTCTTGAAGAGTCTCTCAAACTCATCCCAAAACAACTCTTCTTCTCGAATTCCCTTGACATTATTCACATCTTCCCACCAAATATTTGTTTTCCCTTTCAGACTGAAAGTGGTTATCTTGGCTTTCATGTTCTCTAAGTAGTTGTGAAATCTAAATAATTTCTTCATTCCAAGAAACCATGCCTCTGCATCTTCTAACTTCTTCATCTCTCCATCAAATGTAGGTGGCTTTACTTTCTTGAACTCCTCGGGAAAGTACTCACTCCTCCTATAAGGATGATGGTGATGACAACTGTGATGATGTCTCCTGGATGAGGAACTAGAGTGATACCCATACATACTATTCCTCTTGTCAAGTGTATCCAATGATTTGCCACCTTTGACTGTGTCCCCTCTATCTAGAATGTATCTTTACCGAGACCTGCTACCATAGGCTCCATTAGTATTCTCTTCTTTCTCTTGACTAATCCTCAGCTGTCCCTTTCTCTGCAAGTCTAAAAAACTCTGAAGGATAATTTCATTAACCTATGTCTGCTTTTCTTGAGCCTCAACCAACTTGTAATTGTCTGCTTTGCAACTTTTGATATTTGCCCTCAAACTCCTCAATGTGTCTGTTATATCAGGAGAATACTCATCTCCTTGTTCCCAATTGATCTGTAGGGAGAGTCATGTGAACTGTAGTATACCATTTTACTCGTCATCTTTGATTCTCTTCTTCCTACAAGTACACCATGTCAGATAAAAAAATAGATACTTTGACTAAAATCATACCTCAATGGCATTTAGGGGAGACTTATCTCATCTACAAAATCAATCCATATTGGCACGATACATGTATAATCATATGAATATGAATATGTCAACATCATGCATGACAATACCAACTACATACCATGACCTCATGCATGAAAACTATAACCATGACAATGCATGCATAACCACATGCATCTAGCCCACCATGTCCAAGTGTTTAAACCATGCTCTGATACCACTCTTTAACACACCTCCTATCATATCTACCCACTTTCACTGACTTTCCCGAGAAAAGATGAGCCGAGGGGATACTATGACATTACCCAACTTGCTAGATGACCTTAAGGAGATGGAGCCAACATAACAAGGCAATATTGACTTCCCTCATGTGCTACAAGACCCCAAGGAACTAACCAACCATTCCAGGTGTCCAAACCCTACGATAACTTTCTTTTTCATGAGCTAGACCCCTAGTCACTCCCATGGCAAGGCCTCTAGGCAACTGTAACCCTCCAGTTGGCCTGCTTCCCAGCGACCGTATTCTTTTTTAGGCAGTCCTATGCTAGCGACCATGATATTTAAGCCACTTTTTTCAGGGCTAGGATCCATACCTCTACCTAGAACTTCATGAAACTTCCAAAAATAATAAATAACATAGAGACAAAGCCTCTAACACAAAACTTACTGAACGAATTGACCTAACCCATTCTAACCGTGATAGTCATTATGTCAAACACATTGAGAACATGCAACCTACAAGTCATGAATGCATATCTGAACATAGAGATCTGAAACTTATCTGAGGTTTACCAAGAAGGACTAATGCCCTCTCACAATAGTTGTCATGATACCAATTAGGTCATGCATTCATTAACCATCCATTCATCAATTAAAAGGTGATGAGATCCATACTTAAATATGTCATAAAACCATCCTTATAACCAACATATAACCAGATAATTAAAAGTTATAGAAGAGCCATTAAATCCACATAATAACAATTAAATTTACTCATAAAGACAAGAGGAACTTAGCTCTTATTAACCATATGGAAAAGCCAACCAAGTCAAGGACTTCCGCGTGCCACCCGACCATAGATTGGGCTGAACCAAATCTTTCTTTCAGCCAATCACCAATGTTCCATATTAGAAGCATGAATGTGGGATCTAATGGGATAAACCAATCCATAAACAACCAAGGGAATCTGGAGGTTAAATCACCTCCACTCTCACACTACCGTGATCTCACCTAAACCGGTCTCGAGATCACAAAACCAAACTAAGCTTGGATGGCTCATAATTCCTTCACCATCCCTTGATAAATTTTCCTGTCTCCACCCACTTGTTGGAGACTTCCTAGAGAAAACCATCTCCACCCCCAACCCTTGGGATTGTACTGAGACCACCTCACTCGGATCCAAAACCTTCCGGCAATCCAAAGCTCAACCAATAATGAATCCCAAAAAACCATGGCTAACCAGAAATGGCAAGGCAAGATAAAAAAACCACAATCAAAACCCATTAAAACCCATGCCCATGATAACAAATGAACCAAATACACACATGCATATACCATGCATACCAAAACTAGCTAGGAAGTCATACATACAACCTATTATTTGCAAGTATTGTCGTTGAAGCCACTTGATCCAACCTTTCTTTGCTTGATCCTTGCTTTCCTTTGTTTTCCTTGTGCTTCCTTTACTTTCGTTGTCCTTCCTTTGCTTACTTGCTTTACTTCTCATCTTGGTGCTCTTCTCCTCTCTGGAACCAATTCGAAAACTCTACTGACAAAATGGTAAACCAACAAAAAGCTGCGAACTAATCCTCGAAAGCCTTTTTATCAATGAGGTCTCTAATTTCTTAATTTTTCCCCTATTTACCTTCAATTTCCTCCTCACATGCAACCTGTGACCTTTCACCTTCCTTTTCTCCTATTTTCCTTTATTTTCATAAAATAAATGGTAATAATGTTGTTTTGCCTTCTCATATCCTTTGCCAATTTCCCCTTAGCCATAGTAACAACAAGTGATGCCCACTAGGATACTTTTCCCAACATTTAGCATGGAATACGTGTCCCATAACCTTGGTCTTATTTTGCCTTTATTAACTTTATTATATGAACTTTTAACCCAGGGCTATTACAAATATGTACAACAATGTTTTAAATTTTGCTTGCATAGTTATTTTCTTTCTTGGTATTTTTATTTGTTTTGTTTTTCAACTCACCAAGAACCTAGGCAACACAAAAATGAAATCTAGGTAGAACATATGGGCAGTCTTTATTAAGACCCCAACTAGGTGCTGCTAACTATTCCTACACAAACCGGTTGGAACATTGTATTTCAATTGTCCCTAAGCAACAAAAGGCGAGAGACAAGTTTTTTAAATGAAGACTCTTGCTCTGGAGAAACGAAGAAATCCAACAGTAGAGGATAAAGCATCTGAGCAAATGCAATAGACACGGACAGTGGAAGGAGGGAAATAAGCAAAGAGATGAATGTAGGTTGTAGCAGTTAATGGTGGGGTCTTTTAAGCATAGGTTGGGACACCCACAAAAGGAGAGTGATGGGGTCTTACAAGCAAGCGAGGTTGGGACGCCCATCAAAAGAGGGAGAAGTGTGCAAGGAGAGAGTGTAGAATAGGATAAAGATTAGGGAGTAACCTAAAACTCAACATATATAGATGGATTGGGATCGTGCAGTGGAAGCACAAGCGAGTGTGGATATCTGACTACACTTGCTTTGGGACGAGCCAACAATTTGAGCTAGGGGCATGTTGGAGCCCAAGTGTGAACTTGGGTTAATTAGAAAAGTAAACATAAAATATACATGTAAATGCAAAATGCAAATGTAAAATGACATGTGATGGAATGTAATTCAAATGGAAGCAAACTTTGCTATTAGATATTTTCATTAAAATATTAAAATATTCCCCTCTAATATCATGATAAGATATAAGGTTATGAGTTTTATAGAGGAGTTGGTTCGAGTTGGTGTCTCTCGTTGGCATTATGCATAGGGTTTTTGGTGGTTGTACGAGAAGAGTGTAATAGGTTGTGTAGCCTCCCTGTTGCCATAATAGGGAAGCCTACATGTGATGTAAATTTTTGGATGTGTTAATGTGAAAGGAGTTCAAATTCTAGTATGTGGTTTAGTGTATTGTCTAGTTTCTTGTTATTTTCAACACTTGTGTGACGTAATTTATTGTAGACTTTGTTTGTTAGTTTACTTTTATTTGCAACAAAGTAATTTCATTTAGTTGACTTATGTGCAACAACTTGTGTTGATTTTTAGTAGTCAGATAATGTCATTTGTTGGCTTAATTTATTGTGTAGTGTTGTATTTTTAGAGTTGTATTTTCATGTATTGTGTTTGTTTCTACAATTAGTTTTCAGTTTCATTTTTCTTTTTAGTGGTCCTCCTGGCCAAGAGGGCCACTAGCACGCCAATATATTTAGAATTTCGAATTGGGTAAGAATTTAGTATAATTTCTCTAGAGACGTGTACAATTCACTAAGATAATGGAAACTATTAGAATTGAAGATACATGAGATATTTCAGACATTAATAGTCCAAAAGAGTGGGTGAGAGTTGTGGATATGAATGTGGGGCATTTTATGACAGAACCAAGTGGTCATGGAATGAGTAGGCTAGAAAATGGAGATCTAGAGGAGACTATGAGAAGCCTCAATATGGAGGTTCTCAGTTTTATATCCAATAATACCATACTAGTAAAAGGGAAATAGCAACAGCTCAACACTTAGATTCTGCGGAGTCTTAATAGAATTCAGTGGGAACTGGACCAACAATCTGAGTCTAGAAAAGCTTGAAAGGCTGCAAAAAAGTTTGATAAATGAGGTGTTGGAAGTTTGAGATAGGTTAAGAGTGATGACCAATAGTATGTATGTAGAAAGGAGGTCACATAAGAGAGGTTATGTCACCTCAAAGACTAATAGAAGTCCTAGCATATCACCTGTGAAAAGACCCAACAAGAGGTCTCATAGGGATTGCTTACAAGGGGAGTTGAAAAATAGTAAACCTCCCACTTTTAATGAAGAACACAAAAATGATGAAGCAAATGAGGCCTGGTTATTGGAGATGCAGAGGTATTTGTAGTTGTTTGATTACTCTTAAAATATGGAAGCTCGAATTGATATATACCAGCTGAAGGGTAAATCTCACCTATGGTGGGAGCAACTCAAAGAGTGAAGCAATTGATGAAAAGAGGTTGACATAGTAGAAATTTAAGGAATATTTGCAAAGTAAATATTTCTCTTAGCATTATTATGAAAAGAGGATGAAGGAATTTTTCGAACTAAAGTTGGGAAATTTGACTATGGAGGAATATGGTCGGAAATTCACAGAGTTGCTAAGGTATGTTGGTTTTATTAAACATGAAAAAGGTCAAAATCCAAATATATGTTAGTGGGGTGCCTTTATTCTATGAAGATATGCTTAAATTTTATGAGCCCAAAACATAGGATGTGGCGATGAGAAAGGCTAAGCAGTTATATGAGTAGAACATAAATAAATGAGCTATACAAAAAGCATGGGACAACAAGGAGAAGAGTTTCATGGAGGAGAGAAATAAGGGGTTTAAACCCTCACCCTTCAAGAATGGACCGCAAGTGAAACAGTAGCCAACCCCTCTTATTAGTGAACCCAAGGGTAGTGGTTTTTTAGGAAAGAGACCCTCAGTCCAACCTTTCAGGTGTTGGGGTTGTTGAGGGTATCATAAATTCCAAGACTTCCCTTAGAAGGAAAAAATTAAGAAAAAGATGCATAGTATGCAGGCAATTGATACAATGGATCACGTGGGCGGAAGCATGCCTCGGATTTATGCTACATTGGATAACATTTAGGCTTAACACTAGGCACACATGATTGAAATTGAAAGTATGTTGCATAATCAATCTATTACTATTTTGATTGATTCAAAAGTTAGTCACAATTATATTGATATGAAATTAGTATAGAAAAATTTAAATTAGAAAATACAAAGCACTAAAAGGCATGGCTATTTCAATTAGCTACATGAATAAAGAGAAAAGTTATAGAACTAGTGAAGGAATGCTCGATTGATTTGGACAGATTAAGTACTAAGGCTAAGCTTAATATAATTTCCTTAGGATCATATGCTTTCCAGATTGATATGGATTGGCTGGAGAATCATCAGGCCATTTTGGATTGTTATAATAAATATTTTACTTGTGTTGATGATGAAGGTCAACAAAGGAAGGTCTAGGTATTCCCTAGACTAATATCTATTAGAAAGATATCAGCTCTATAGTTAAGAATGACTTTTAGAAAATGTTTCCAGGTTTTGGCAGTTCATTTGGAGGAACTCAATAGGGGTCAACAAGCCAAATTGGAATATAGTCCAATTTGGAGAAATATGTTCATGTATTTGTTGAAATATCAGGACTACCTCTAAGGAGGGATATAGATTTTTCAATTGATTTGATTCCTAGAGTTCTCTAGTATCTAAGATACCTTACAAAATTTGCATTGTTTAAGAGGCCCCAAAGACCTCCATAAAGTTGTCAATGATTTTTTTAAATCTTTGGGCAATTATGCATGAAGCACCTCCCAACAACAGAGTGCCATCAGCAAACAGGGAATGGTTGATGGCCTTAATTCCATTCGAGATTTGCAAGCCAATTAAAGTTCTTTCTCGCCTTCTCTTTTCCAAAGTTCTACTTAATGTATCCACCATTATTATATACAAAAAAGAAGAGAGAGGGAATCCATGCCTCAATCCCCTAGAGATTTGGAAGAAGTCACTGGGTCTTCCATTTATCAACGGTGCTTTCCACAAATCCGTTATGCAAGCCTTAATAACCTCAATGATTTCCTTTGAGAAACCGAATTTCTTTAAAACAACCATGAGGTAGGGGAGACTTACCCTGTCAAAAGCATTGACCATATCTAATTTTATAATAATTTATTTTTCTTTTCTTAGCATGCTTGTATGGATAGCTTCTTGAACCACCAATACATTATCTATAATTTGTCTGTTTGATACGAAACCTCCTTGATTTTCCGAGATTATCTCCGGGAGAACTTTCTTTATTCTGTTGGCTATAATCTTCCTTACTATTTTATAGGAAGAGTTACACAAGGATATTGGATGAAATCTATTGAAAGTGGAGGGATTAGCATCCTTTGGTATTAATGCGAGATAAGAGGATTTGGTGTTGCCTCCCATTTCTTTGTTTTTGAACACATTTCTTACCATTCTTAATAAGCCCTTTTTTATTATCTGCCAATGTTGCCTATAGAAAGCAATTGTGAAGCCATCCGGGCCCAGTGCCTTATCTGGATGGAGACTCTAAATTGCTACCTCTATTTCTTCTTCTGAGATTTCTTTCATAATTTCTGTGTTTTTTCCTTCATTTATCTTGTTTGGAATCTGCTACAGAAAATTGTCATAATCTGTTGCTTCTCCATTTGTTGTTAGAAGATTTTTAAAATGGTTGTGTGCCTCTTTTTTGATTCCTTTGCTCCTCTAATTTCTTGTCTATCTACTTGGATTTTATCAATGTGATTTCTAGCTCTTTTAATTTTCATAGAATTGTGAAAAAAGCAGTGTTTTTATCCCTTGCTTTTAACCATAGGCTTCTTGACTTTAATCTCACCTCTTCTTATTCTTTCCGGTTTTCTCTATATATTTCCCAAAAAAATTCATTTTCCTGAATATGATCCTCTTTGTCCTCCTCCTTGTTTTCCTTTGCCTTTTGTAAGTTCTCCATCCTTTTTATTAGCTCTGCCCTTCTTTTTTTATTTTGCTTTTCATTTTCTTTAGCCCATATTTTCAAATCCTTACTCAAAATTTTAAGCTTGGTTTCCCACACAAAGTAGGGTGATCTTGTGACCTTCTGAGACCATACTTCTGAAATTAATTTTCTGACTTCTTTGTTGTTGTTCCATATTGGGCAATATTTGAATGGTAATGGTCCTTGGTTGTCCATTAGCCCCAAAGTGATTACAACAGGCTTGTGGTTAGATGTCGTAGTGTGTATGATTTTTAATCTTGCTGAATTATAATTAGAGGTGATGTTGTCCTGTACCAAGATTCGATCCAATCTTTTTTTTATATTACCTTTTCCAACCCTTTTGTTATTCCAAGTGTACTTACCATTATTTGGAGGAATACCTATTAGCTTGTTTTTTCTATAATGGTTTCAATGGCATCCCTAGATGGGTCTGCATGGTAGATCCCTCCAGATTTCCCCTCTATATTTAGGACAAGGTTGAGATCCCCCCCCAAAATTACTTTTCTATTTGAGTTTCATTTAATGTTTCTTGAACCATGTTCCAACATTTATGTTTTTCCTTGTAGTGATTAGGGGCATATATGTTGATGATACAAAATTACTCCTTGGTAGTTGTCTCCTTTAGATCTGTTCGGATCCAATATTGTTCCTTTTTTTGTTGTAGCATTTTCCATTTTCCTTTCCTCCATAGTGTGCAAATCCCCCTTGATGCCCTCGTTGTCACGCCCCTACACCTACGATAGTCTTTCAATGGCTTATAGTGAGGTGCAGCACTACCAACCGTTTTCTTTTCACCAATACTTATGATTGTAGACTACGCCTAACATTCCATACTTAGTTTTATTTTTGTTACCAAGTATTATTTTTATCCTTTATACAAGTGAAAGCCCATAACATTCACATAAACAACATTATACAAGTGAAATGCACAACAGTATAAAGGGAGGGGCAACTCGCTGTAATATGAGTCTGCCCGAATAAATATATATAATCTTCTTTTACCAGTACAAGTTAAATCTTGGGAAACCCCAAATTTACACTTAGCCAATTTTCAACTTCGGCAAACTCGGTTGCCCAACTCGTCGGTGCCTCTGCACGGTTGCCGCACGACACACCAACCCTTCGTTCACCTTGTCGCGTGATCGTGTTGTTTGCCCAACTTGGGGTGTGCCTCGTCGTCACGGGCGCCTTCGCACGAGTCACACCTCCGTTCACAATCTCAACACTTCACCGTTTCCACCGTTCCGTCGTGCATGACACACCCTACCCAAGTCGCTCGTTCGCACGATTCTTCGTTTCGAAGTGCACGACGCGCCCTCACCCAATGTTTTAAAAAACGGCCGAGTCAACATTGACTCGGTCGGGTTGATCTGGGTCGAAGGCCTCCCAAGCGAAACGGTTGATGATTCGGTTCGGAAGGCCGAGTCATTGCTGACTCGGCCGAAACGGACCGTTTTTGTTCTGAAACGGCCGGGTCACCAACTTCACACATTGCTAGTTGCTCAGGCTGCTTTTAGTGGTCAGAGGATGTTTTTTTAGACTTACAGCATCATAATGTTTCCGACATCTGTTGATTAGAAGTAGAACATGTAACATGAACTTAATTAAGTGAATGCACATATAGGTGGTGGGGAGCAACATTTTTTCCCTGTTTGTTGTGGGTTCTCTACAGTTGGGTGAACCCCTACATACTGTTATGGGTTACAGTGTTACACTACCTATATCAATCATCTATTCTAATAATATAATGTAATTGGCATGGCATGTCTTCTACAGGCTTGAGGAACTCGTTGGATGCATTAGCATTAAATAGCTAGGGAGGAATGATACTTGTAGTTAAGCATTTGTGCATCTCCATCACATCTGTAAATCAATTTGATGATCTAATTAATCCTCTCAAATTCCTTGAATTGTTATTTAGTGCACACAAAAGAAGGGGCCAAAGTTCAAACAAATAATACTTTCCTGGCTCCGAACAATTAACCTATTTGTACAACAATCATGAGTTTTAGTGACCACCTGAGGTAGATTTGAGGATCCAACCTACTATAAGCTATCCCAAAGAATCTTAGAAAGTTGAATGCTTGCATTTCCCAACACAATCAGTTGCTGGTGGGAAGAATACACTTTCCAAAGGTGAAACAGGGATGTTGAGTAGTAGGAGGCATTGGATATGTATGCATCCATTTATTGCAATAGAGCATCTTACCCTCACTGGCAATGTGTGAAGTTGGTGAAATGGCCGGGTCACCAATTTCATGAGCCTACTTTGATCATATGTTGTCTTCCATCTATATTATAATGCTGTGTGTTTGGAAACATGAATGAAAATCTTTAAAATTATGTTTAAAATCTTCAAAATTATGTTTTTTTT